>MDKJ01102913.1:0-48120 GCA_005239525.1 Nicotiana knightiana | reverse complement strand
ACATAGACATATTCTGAATGTTGCTCGGGCACTCCGGTTTCAAGCTCATTTACCGATTGAATTTTGGGGTGAGTGTGTATTGACGGCCTGTTATTTGATCAATCGGACACCTTCTTCCGTTCTGCAAGGAAAAACACCATATGATCGTTTGTTTGGAATATCACCCAATGTGTAATATTTTCCTTATTAGAGTTTAGTTCTTGGTCTCCTATTATGTTTAGGTTTTCTCTTATTTCTCTAACTTCTTTGTCTATAAATACTTGTGGAATTAATAAAAAGAGCAAGAGTTTTTCCTCCAATATTGTTCTATGTCTTCCGCATCAAATCTTTCACTAAATTCTCAAATGGCCTTTAATAGAGGTAACTTAATAAATTATGTCTTATTTTTATTATTTTTTTAGTAAACGTGAAAAAAGTTAAAGCCTTCCAAAGTTAGTACCTTTAAAATTCAACTACGAATTTCTATAATATTGTTTCCGAGCTGTATCTGTGTGCAACACAGTGTTTCATATTAATGTCACTAATTACACAGTAGTTCATTATCGCGTCGTTAACCTCGATTTACGTGCTACGAAGAATCGTAGCCCCCTGATTAATACATTTTTTTATTAGGATTATTATAATTAATTTTATTACACACCTAGTTTGCACGCTCTTTAATTTATGTAATGATTTGCAATTACCTCCTCCCCCAACCAAAAAAAATAATTAGTTATTATTATCATCGTGTACGCGTAACTTAGGAACACATTAATCAATTTCGTACAACTGAAACATATAACACAACTCTTTCTTTTAAAATAATTAGTTTCTCGATATGTGTATCTTGAATCATGCAGTACATAATTTTGCAAAATAATGTAAATATTATCAAAATCGCTCTTTTTATTTAATTATGATTTGACATTATCACTACCCCCCACCCCACCCCCCAAAATCGTGTACGCTTAACTTAAAAACACATTAATGAATTTCGTGCAACTTGAAGATAAAATAAATCTCTTTCTTTTAAACTATTTATGAAGTCAATTGCCTAGGTGCCTATAATTGTATTCTACGTGACATGCTACAAGCAGGAATTAAGCACGATTAATTAGTATTTTAATCCCAGTTTATGACGTGTTAATGGTACTTAATTATAATATTTTGTTTCTTAGTAATTAATTAAAATTGTAAACATAGGAGGCAACTTTGTGCTTTTTAGTAAGCACGCTTTAAGATATAATTAAGCTAAGTGCAATGTTTCCCAAGCATTACTAAACGACAAACTAAACATTCTAAACTAGTCATAAACATGATTATAACTATTGGTTTTTGAGCATTAGTTTTTTATGGAATACGAGATGTCTCTTTGTAAATTTAAAAATGAAAAATAAAGGTGCAAAATCCAATAAAAACCAAAAAAAGAAAAAAAGGTAAGACATTTTTGTAGGGTTAAACTAGAGTAATACATAGTATGCCTAGACATCAAAAAACTTCTTCTTCTTTTATTTTTAATTTTAATTTTGCACTCGGTGTATTGAAATGACAACTAATTAATCTGATTCGCATCGTATAAGATCCATTAAAAGGAGTAGCGCTTCCGAGCACAATTATTTTCATTCCTAGGGTTGGTGGTATGATATTACAAACTTGACAAAGAAGTAATCATGTTAAGAAATGACAAAAATAAAAATAAAAATTCTAACTTTAAACTTTTGTAGTGGCCTTAAGATCAATTATCCAATTGTGAAAGACGTAATAAGATATTTGCTATTGTATTTTTTTTTTCCATTGCAATGTGAATTGCTTGCACTATAAAATAGCTATTAATGTAAAATGCTATTAATATATTTCAGTTTTTTTTTGTCACTCACTCATTATTTGTACTTGCATTGTGATCATGGTTAACTCAGATTCACATCGCGTAAGATCCAATAAAAGTAAAAACGCTCTTTGCCCAATAAAAAATTCTTCCAAGGACTCCAACCCAAAACTTATTGAAGCTAGTCTTGGAAGGGTTTTAGGCTATGTTGCTCAGACTCTCTGAAAATATCGATAATTGATCGGTGCGTGTCGAATTCTTCAAAAATGTTACAAAAATAATGTATTTTTGGAGGATCCGATACGGACGTGAGATCTGATATGGAGAGGTAGCGCAACATATGTATTAGGAAGGTTTCTAAAGCTGCAAATAAACAGGAAAATCCTGAAAAATATCACAATTATTACAAGTGTGATAACTAATTGCCAACAAGAATAAGATAAACACAATCAAGTAGACACAAAATCATGTGAGCTAAAAAAGTTAAGAATATAGCCCTTTTAAAAGAAAAAAAAGAATCTAAAAAATCAGAGAGTTGACAATGCATGACAACAAGAACAAAACAACTAGGTATGAACTCTTCTTAAAAAACATACTCTGAAACTTTTTGTATCCAAAGGAACTAAGCCAGCTCATTTATTTTTAGATCCCAAGTAAATGTTTACTTAAGATCTGGGGTTATTAATAGTATTAATAATTATTTTTATTGTCATAATAATGATAAATGTCTCCTATTTAAGCATTTGCCAGAGGAAGTAAGTTGGCTTATGTCTGCCTAATGTTAATGTTACTTGTCTGTGACAAAGGGGAAATGGCCATTTTTTGTATTATTGAGGAATAATTTTTCTTGCCAAATCACTTCTTAATTATTACTTTTTTAGTCATTTTTTATTTGACTTTTAGCCAAAAAAACTGGTCTAAATATTTTGCCACTTCAGAATACCAAGGAGACATTAATCATCTTTTTCTAATTCCACCCTTTCTATTCTAGGGAGGTATATAGTCATTAATTACTCAATTAAGTAAGAATTGAGATTCTTTAAGTTATGAATAAGGCTAATTTAGTCAAATACTCTTATAATTAAGGCTATCGAAGGCAAGTTTCACAATGAACTCCATTCGAGTTTTGAATATTAGCTTTACATAAATTGTTACAGTGCACGAAAACCTTAAACAACAGATAAAAAGGACAAGAGAGACTAAGTATGTTGGTTTGTGTCAGCCCAAAGTTAATGTTGATTGTCTACCTTATGGGATACTGGATTTTAGAACGACGATTTCAAGTATTAATATTTGAGTTCTAAATTTAATATATATACTTATGTAATGAATTTCTCAACACGAATATATTGTTTGAACAAAAGCTATCAATTCATCAAGCTACTAGCTCCGACTCTGGCACTCACTTTGGTAAGGGTTTGAGGGGGGGAGGGGGGGGGGAGGGGGGGGAAGGGAGAAGACAGCACCATTCCAAGAATATTGACATTTTTCTGCCATGATGGGTGCATTATTTTTGTCCCAATGATGGCTACATAATAAAAATATTACAAGGATTTAAATTGTATGAGAGTATGCCTCTTTTGAATTTATATTAGTAGTATTTAGTTTTCAGTCAATTTAATGTATACTCAAACTAAAGGCACAGGTATCATGTGACACTGGGTTTTGGGCTGAAAATGCAATGTACCTATTCTTCTGCAATTTAATGCAATGACATATGACAACAATCAAGGGAAAATGACATGCCAAAATTCTGAAAGGTATAAGAAAATGATAGCTAGCTCATGCCATATGGCAACTAAGTCACATGTCCTAAGTGTGGCTGTGTGTAAAATTGGGGACCAAATTGAGAAAAGTCATTATATTACTAGAGCATATAATCACTCAAACTTCATTTTCTTTTTCCTTTTTTTAGTCCGCCGAAAGGACCCTTGGCGTAAATGGTAGAGTTGTTGTCATGTCATGTGATCAGGAGGTTATGTGTCGAGCCGTGAAAATAACCTCTTGTAGAAACGTGAGATAAGGTTGCGTATGATAGACCCTTGTGGTACGGTCCTTCCCAAGGACCCCGCGCATAACGGGAACTTACTGCACTGTACTGCCCTTTTTCTTAGCCCACCCCACTTACCCAAAAAAAAAAAGCTAAATATTATTTTTTGGAGTCCTGACTAATACGAAATCGTCTCGGAAAAAATCATAAAAAGAAAAAGCACTCTATATTAGAAAATTTTCCATTATTAAGGTTCGAACCAAGAATTCTAGTTAAAATTAGAGGGATCTAATCCATCACACTACAAACGTTGATGATGATAGTGCAAAAATTGATGTATCTCATATTTTTGTCTTATTCTATATGTTACTTCTTTTTTTAGTAGTTATTAGAGATATTTAAAAAAAAAGAGAGATATTTAATATTTAAATCACAAAAGACAATAATTAAGATCATGGAGGTCTAAAAGCCCAACCTAGACTCATTTACTACTCTACTCCTTCCTTCCTGTGAGATAGGAGGCATAATCACATGGGAGGCACAATTTGTATGTTTCTTTCCTAAGGATCTCTATCAATCTTATTTTATATTAATATAAGGTAAAAACAAAATTAATTAATTTTTTGCCCACCATCCTAAAAATTTAATGCCCTCTGACCTTGGATTTATACATGGAATTTTGTAAATTATTTAAGGGAGACATTCACCATTAAAATGATAATTTTAATATTTGTATCCTACAATAAGTCACATACATTATTGTTTTTCTATTCATGAATCAAGTGTGACATTTTGGTTCAAAATACAAAGACTTTGATATAAATGGAAATAACATGAATTAACGATTTAATTTTAAACTATGTCAAAGCAAATAAGGAAAAAAAGATGATACGTTTGATTTTCTTGAGTAACCGATTATTTCCTCTATAAGCAAGAAGAGAACGATCATCGTAGCTCAATGTACAACAGGTTAAGTATTTTACCTTGGAACTTATTTGTGAATATGATCATATTGATATTTACAAGGCAAATCTAGAATAATTTTTTTGGGGGGCTATTTTTGGACTATGATACTGTAAGTTTTACAATATTAAAATGGGAAATATAATAAGATGATGAAAAATGGAATTTTTTTTGGGGGTCGAAAATTAAAACCTTTTTTTTTTGGGTCGAAAAATGAAACTTTTTGGTAAAAGTTGCACGGGGCGCCCTATTTGGTTGTCCCTTTTAACCTATACCCATTTTTTTTAAAAAATTTAACTTGTATCCACTTTTAAACAAATTCAGGCATCTTTCTCCTCCTCCATCTCCTCCTTCGTTTTCTGAATGCTTAAGCTTGAGATATTGTTATGCGTTCTAGCCTGATGATTCATATATATCAGCTTGTCCCATTATTAATATTTTTCATTCTTTAATCTTTGAAATGAACAACATCAATCGTTGTTAATCGTGATCTATTAAATTCATTGTAGTTTAGTACTACTTGTTTATGTACAATATGTTCTTTTGTTGAATTCTTTTTTTGAAAGATTATGTTTCTCCTGGATGGATGGATGCAATTATTGGTAATGCTGAAAAGCCCAAAAACGTGTTTTGGTTAAACTTGTATTCTCTTAAACTTCTGGAGAAAGATTATCTTCCTCATTTCCGTGTGCAGACTTAAAACTTCAGCTCTAAGAATGTTGAAGTTCAACAAATATAAACAAAAACGTCAGCTCCTAGAATGCTGAAGTTCAGTAAATACAAAATAAATTTCTGATCCTAAAATGCTGAAGTTCAGCAATTACAAAATAAATTTCAGCTCCTAGAATGTTAACGTTCAGCAATTACAAAATAAAACTTCAGCCAAAATATGTTGTAGTTTTATTGAATTGAAGTTTGTCATTGTACTATAAACTGAAGTTTGCGTGATTGCCTTTGCAAGTCAGGCCAAACTTCAGGCAAAAATATCTGAAGTTTTGCTTTGATAAGGCTACACTTCAGGCAAAACATTATGAAGTTCAAACTTTAGACATAATTTTTTGCTACTTCAGGCACGTATATCTGAAGTTACCCAAAAAACGGATACGCTTGCAGATTTTTATGTAAAGCGGGTATAAGTTAAAAGTTAACCAAAAAATCAGATATAAATGCAAATGCCCCAACTTTTTGTAGCTATTCATCAGAGACTTTTTGATGATTCAAGAAGTTATCAACTCAAGGGAAGCCCAATAACTAGACATATTGGACCTTTTGGACAAAAGTGAATTTGAAACCCAGTCCATGTTGCTCTTACAAATTTCAAAGAGAAATATATATTTTTAGCCGATTCTAAGAATAATAACCAATAAAATGTGTATTGTTTGTATATATTGGTATTACATGTATATAATATATGTATTTATATACTTTTTGGCTAGCGAATACAACTAGTTTCGATCGACCGACCAGTTTTGTATTTTGTCCAATTCCAAAACACATGTTCAAACGTTTCTTCATCCATATATAATTGGATGAGAGTATCAATCCAGTAAGGCATATTACAAAAATTTAACGCAAGTAATGTTGGTCTATGATTAAAAACTCACATTCTTTAATCCATAAAAGAAAAAAAGAGCAACAATTAAAGTCTTATAAATAAGTCGCATACAATCAGAATTATATTCGAATTAAACCAAGAGGAGACAAATGAAAGAATTCTAAAAATCGAATATTTTCATTTTATTTGTATGAATATATATTCCAATAAGACATAGACCCGCATTTATTTATTAATGAAAATGATATCGTATAACCGTTCTCAAAATAATAGCCGAATAAATATATTTGTTTTGTATATATATACGTTCTATATGTTATATGCAAAAATGATTACAGATTTTATACATTTTTTTGGCTATCGAATATAAATAGTTTCTAGCGCGGGCTAAAATGATAATACCCTTTTATTAAATTGGATATAACTGCCTCTACCATTTGCTTCAAACCTTCTCTAAGATGGTACTATGTGGCCCTAATCATAGTTAGGCCCAATAAGAGAAGGGATCTTTACACAAATAGCCAGCCATAAACATTGTTTACTTTTCCTAGCCATATATATTGATTATATATAATTATACACATATAATACATAAATTATGCATATATTATACCTTTACCGGTTATTTCTGATTTAAATACTTTTATGAGCGGCTATTTGGTTTAAATCGTCATAAGAGAAGATATCAGCAAAACATAGGCCCAATAGGAAAAATCTTTTTCAATCATTTAACGTAGGCCCCCAAAAAAATGTTTTTCAATCGTCTAACATAGGCCCAATACCAAAAATCATTTTCAATGGCCTAACCCGGTCCATCCGCTTGGTATTACATTTAGGGGTCGTTTGGTTCACTATGGGATGGGGGATTTGCATTTATATCCGTTTTTTATGTCACATTTTAACTTGTGTCCGCTTTACAAAAAAATTGCAAGCGTACTTGCCTTTTCGCATAACTTCAGCATACGGGGCAGAAGTAGCAAAGGCAATCACGCAAAACTTCAGCATTCTAGTAGCCGGGCCTGAAGCTCAGCTCTAGAGCTGAAATTTTTGTTTTGTAACTGGCGAACTTCAGCTCTTTTTGTATTGTAACCGGGATTGTAACTGGGAAATTTCAGCTCTAGAACTTAAGTTTTTGTGTTGTAACTGGAAAACTTCAGCTCTTGTTGTAATTTGGAAAGTCAATTCCATCTTGTTTGTTACTGTGAAGCTAACAATTCCGATAAGAACATGCCTATTAATTGTGCAACCCATGCTATAATATAATATCTCTCATTTGCACTAGAACTGCGAGCTTCCTTAGGAACAGTGGAGTAATAATTTTTCCAAAGATATCCCATGGGATTAGCGATCCATTTTCTATATGGAATGCTAATGCTATCATTTTAATATGAAATTTATATCGGTACTGGCTAATACCCATAACTAAACATAGAAAAAGAACTTGAAAACCATTCTTTTGCTCCGAAATAGACTGTCTTCTTACTCCCATTGGATCATTTGTATCCATATTCTTAATTCTACTCGAAATTAATGTCCTTATCCCGATAAAAAAAATGACACCTTAGGCAGTTAACAATTTTTTAAATACTAACCGATAAAGTATCTTGTAACTACTTTAACTAGTACTAATAATTTTGATTCATTGAACTAATAATAATCTCCAACTTACTTAGAATGAAGCACAACTGTTCTTGTTTGTTGTAGCTCACCAAAACTTTATTAATATACATAATATACTTAAAATTAAATAATACTCCTATTACCTAAATGTCACGATCCAATTTTACCCTCTGAAAGGTATCGTGACGGCACCTAGTCTTTACGACTAGGTAAGCCTAAAATTTGCGGAACATGACAGAATCAATAAAGTAAAGCCAGAAAAAAAAACTCAAGTAAACATAACGTAACTACTCAGCATATACATTTACTTCCCAAAACCCGGAATGTCACCATAGTCACAAGCTCTGTACTAAATGTAGCTTCTATATAATGAAACAATGAAAAAATATACAAGTCTTCTATGCCTATACTAGAGTAGAAAGGGATTCGTGGGATTCTGCGGACGCGGCAGAATTACCTCGCGGTCTCCTGGCTGCTGCTAGAACGACTCCTAGCCACGATACTGGGTGCTGGTACCTGGATCTACACATGGGAAAAACATGCGCAGGAAAGAGCGTGAGTACTCCACATTCGGTACTCCGTAAGTGTCAAGCCTAACCCTAGTCAAGTAGTGACGAAGTCAGGTTGAGGCCCTACTGAATTTGTAAAAACAAGTCAATATATATAATTTAAAACAGTGAAATACAGATAAGCAATGATAAACAGGATTAACGAAGACGGAAAGATTTAAATACAGAAAGAGAGCCCTCGGCTCAGCACAACATATATCTCAACAGTAAATGTGCAATGCAGTATACGGGGAAAAGTCCCGGATCTCAGTCTGTAGTCCAATTTAAATATGCTATGCAGTACAGGGGGAAAGCTCCCGGATCTCTGTCCGTAGTCCCGATTCAAATATGCATTTCAGTACAGGAGGAAAGCTCCCGGATCTCGGTCCTTAGTCCCAATTTAAATATGAAATGCAGTACAGGGGGAAAGCTCCCGGATCTCGGTCCATAGTCCCAATTTAAATATGCAAAGGAGAAGTATGTCAATTATGGCTTAACTTAAACAGTCCAGGAAGAACAACAGGTAATAATAGAGTAAAACTACCTAAGCATGATGTGACTAGTAGCAAATAAGAGGAAATCAATCAGAACACGTAGGCATGCTTACTCTTAGGCTATCTACTCAATTAAGATAGGAAACAATAATATATGAATGGAAATGAGCGATTTCATGGGAGAAAATAGGATTTTAGCAACAATGACTCGTGTACGCACTCGTCATCTCGCGTACACGGAATCCACATAACAAAATCAGTATAAAAATGCCTAAGGGAAAGTCCCCAACACAGAATTAGGCAAGCCACTTACCTGGACTGCACTAATCAACTCAATACCAAGCTCTTGCCACGAGTATCTGACTCCGGGTGGCCCAAATCTATTCAACTCGATTGTATGATGTAAATATCACTTCAAGGGAACAAAATAGCTAATTAGTTATAAGCTAATATTAAAAATTAGAAAATTCGCCCAAAAAGTCCTGGGGCCCGCGTCTCAAAATCGGGTAAAATTTATATTTCCCGAACACCCATTCGCTCATGAACCCACTCGAACAAGAATGAGAAGATTTCATCCTATTTTCATAGTTTTTCATCCAATTTCCTTGATTAGATTGAGGAAAATGATAGAGATTAATGATATATAAAGGGATTAAGATTAGAAAACGTTACCTATGATCCTCCTCTTCAAATCCTATTGAAAATCGCTAAGTCCCGAGCTCACAATCGATTTTAGAATTATGAATTCAAACCCTCGAATTTTTGGTATAAACTACCTAGACATTTCGCACCTGTGACACTGGGATCGCACCTGCGGTGCCGCACCTGCGGTGCCGCACCTGCGGTGCCGCACCTGCGGAAACCCAATCGCAGGTGCGGAAGTTCATTAAGTGGCCTTGGGTCGCACCTGCGGCACCCCTTTCGCACCTGCGTGCCCGCACCTGTAGAAATACCATCGCAGGTGCGGAAATTCCTTTAATGGCCTGGGGTCGCACCTGCGGCTCCCCCTTCGCACCTGCGGAAATACCATCGCAGGTGCGACACACCAGAACCAGAATGGTTCAGCTGTTCTCAAATTCACAAGACTCACCCGTTGGGCATCCGAAATAACCCCGAGGCCCTCGGGACCTCAATCAAGCCTACCAACTGACCCTAGTACCTTGTTCAAACTTGGTCGAGCTTTAAAAACACATCTCATAACATCAAAATCATCAATTATCCATAGATTCAAGCCTAAGAACTTAGGAAAATTTTAGAATTCACATCCGATGCCGAAACACGTCTAAACTCGTCCGGATGACCTCAAATTTTGCACACAGATCATAAATGATATTATGGACCTGCTGTCACTTTCGGAAATCCATTCCGAGTCTGATATCAAAATCTCACCTATCGACCGAAATCGCCGAAATTCTAACTTTCGCCAATTCAAGCCTAAATCCACAATCGACCTCGAAAACACATTCCGAACATGCTCCTAACCCCAAAATCACCTAACGGAGCTAACGGAGTCGACGAAATTCCATTCTGGATCCGTGTTCACACAACTCTAGCTACGGCCATATTTCTAAATCTAAATTCCATATTTATGGACTATGTGTCCAAAATCACCCCGGATTTCATCACTCAACGCTCCGACAAGTTCCAATAACATAAATAGACATGGGAGAAGCGGTAAATAGGGTATCGGGGCGCATATTCTTAAAACGACCGACCGGGTCGTTACATCTCCCCCTCTTAAGAAAATCGTCCGTCCTCGAACGAGCATAGAAACATACACGGAGCTGGGAAAAGATGAGGGTACTAACTCCGCATATCCTTCTCGGTCTCCCAAGTCGCCTCCTCGACTGGCTGACCCCTCCACTGAACCTTTACTGATGCGCCATATCCTTTGACCTGAGCTTTCTGACCTGCCTGTCCAATATAGCCACAAGCTCCTCAAACTATGATAGATCCTTGTCCAATTGGACTGAGCCGAAATCCAAGACATAAGTCGGGTCACCGTGATACTTCTGGATCATGGAGACGTGGAACACTGGGTGAACCCCTGCTAGGCTGGGAGGCAGGTCTAGCTCATAAGCAACCTCCCCAACACGTCGCAACACCTCAAAAGGGACAATAAATCTCGGACTCAGCTTGATTTTCTTCCCGAACCTCATGACGCCCTTCATAGGCGATACCCGAAGCAAAATTCGTTCACGAGCCATAAATGCCAAGTTATGAACCTTCCGGTCCGCATAGCTCTTCTGCCTAGACTGAGCTGTGCGAAGTCTCTCCTGAATCACCTTCACCTTCCAGGGCATCCTGAACCAAGTCTGTACCCAATAATCGGGCCTCGCCCGACTCAAACCCTCCCACGGGAGACCTGCACCGCTTACCATACAAAGCCTTATACAGCGCCATCTGAATGCTGGACTGGTAGTTGTTGTTATAAGCAAAATCTGCAAGAGGCAAGTATCAATCCCATGACCCTCCAAAATCCATCACACAGGCACAGAGCATATTCTCGAGAATCTGAATCGTGCGCTCGGACTGCCCGTCCGTCTGAGGGTGAAAAGTTGTGCTCAACTCTACCCTGGTGCCAACTCTTGCTGAACGGCTCTCCATAACCGTGAAGTGAAATGTGTACCTCTGTCTGAAATGATAGATACTGGAATACCGTGGAGGCGAACAATCTCTCTAATATAAATCTCAGCCAACCTCTCCGAAGAATATGTAGTCAATACTGGAAGGAAATGGGCTGATTTGGTCAGCCGATCCACAATCACCCAAATAGCATCTTGATTCCTCAAAGTCCGAGGAAGTCCAACCACAAAATACATGGTGATTCGCTCCCACTTCCACTCTGGAAGCTCAATTTGCTGAAGTAACCGTCTCGGTCTCTGATGCTCACATTTGACTTGCTGACAGTCGAGACACTTGGCTACAAACTCCACTATATCCTTCTTCATTCTTCACCACAAATAGTGTTGTCTCAGATCCTGGTACATCTTCGTGGTACCCGGATGGATGGAATACCGCGAACTATGGGCCTCCTCAAGAATCAACTCCCGAAGACCATCCACGTTGGACACACAGATACGACCCTGCATCCTCATCACCCCGTCATCTCCTATAGTCACATCTCTGGCATCACCCCGACGGACTCTATCCTGAAGAACCATAAGGTGGGGATCATCATACTGGCGCTCTCTGATACGGTCATGAAGGGAAGATTGAGCAACCACACAAGCTAATACTAGGCAAGGCTCAGAAAGATCCAATCTCATGAACTGACTGGCTAAGGACTGAACATCTAAGGCTAGAGGCCTCTTAGCTGCATGAAGGTATGCCAAACTCTCCGCCCGGTGACTCAAGGCGTAGGCCACCACATTGGCCTTCCCTGGGTGGTATAATATGGTGATGTCATAGTCCTTTAGAAACTCCAACCACCTACCCTGGCGCAAATTTAGATCCTTCTGCCTGAATATGTGCTGCAAACTCCAGTGATACGTGAATATATTACAGGGAACACCATATAAATAATGACGCCATATCTTCATGGCGTGAAAAATCGCTGCCAACTCGAGATCATGAACATGGTTGTTTTTCTCATGGACCTTCAACTATCTGGACGCATAGGAAATCACCCTACCGTCCTGCATCAACACCGCTCCCAAGCCAATCCTCGAAGAATCACAATAAACTGTATAGGACCCTGGACCGGTAGGCAAAACCAACACAGGAGTTGTAGTCAGGGGTGTCTTGAGCTTCTGAAAGCTCTCCTCACACTCCTCAGTCCATATAAAAGATGCAACTTTCTAGGTCAGTCTGGTCATTGGCGCTGAGATGGATGAAAATCCCTCCACAAAACAGCGATAATACCCAGCCAAACCGAGGAAACTGCGGATCTCAGTGGCTGAGGATGGTCTGGGCCAACTCTGAACTGCCTCCACCTTCGTCGGATCTACCTTGATCCCATCTGAAGACACCACGTGGTCTAGGAATGCCACAGATTCAAGCCAAAATTCACACTTAAAAAACTTTGCATACAACTCCTTCTCCCTCAATGTCTGAAGCACGGTCCTCAAGTGCTGCTCATGATCCTCCTGGGACCTAGAATATACCAGAATGTCATCAATGAACATGACAGAAGTATCAAGATAAGGCCGAAATATGTTTTGCATCAGGTGCATGAAGATTGTTGGGGCATTGGTCAGCCCAAATGACAAAACAAGGAACTCATAGTGGCCATATCTGGTCCTGAAGGCAGTCTTCGGGATATCTAACATGTACTGAGTAAGTGCCAAGCCTAACCTCGGCGAAGTAGTGACGAGGATAAGTCGGGCTTCAACAATATAATTGATAACAACAATAAATAATAAAGCCAGAAAGAAGTCTAAACAAATAAATAAATAAGTGCTGCGACAAAATAAAATAACTCAGCTATAACCAATTCTCAAATAACTCTTCAAAGTTCCAAACTTTAACTTTGAATAAAAATAGTGCAAAAATATTTAAAGAGTAGTAAAATAGACCTTTTAACTTTTCAAAACTCTTATTTTCTTTTTCTTTAAAAATCAGTAAAATATAAATGTCCTCCCTTATCGCTCCTTGTTTCGGCATGCAACCCGCTCCCACTTGTCCTCCCTTATTTCTCCTCCCTAAATATATCAACCTTATTGCTCCTGTTGCAGCCTGCAACCCGATCCCACACGTCCACCCTGATCACTCCTTGTTGCGGCGTGCAACCCGCTCCCACCAGACATATCATATCAATTTATTCAAAATTTCACAATTCAGGCCAAGCCTTTCACAATACTTTTGTCTCAACAATTATAAATAATAAACTGCATTTTTCTCATAACTTCATCAATAACCTCTCAACCATGAAACCAACATGAATGTCAAATATAAATACCTTTAATTCATAAAAACAATACCAAACCTCTCAACTATGTTTATATCACCAGGAAACCAGCTCAAACAACCAACACTCTTTCCAAATAGTCACAACAATAACTAACAACAATTCAACAAGGCCAAATAGTCATAGAAACAATAATGAACATATAACAGTAAAGACAATAATCAAATAAGTGGGGAACGGGAAAGGGGATCATGTTTAACAAACAATTTGGGTGGTGCATAGATACTCGTCACCACACCTATACACCACGCCCACGCATTTCACATAGCAAACAAGTGGGGAGTCCTATTCCCTTAAGCCAAAGTTAGACCAAACACTTCAATTCCGCAGGCCACTCACTGCTCAATTATTGCTTTTCCTTTTGAATTCACCTCTAACTTGCTCGAATCTAATCAAAATTAACTTAATATCATTAACTAATGCTAAAGGAACTAGCTTTATTGAAAAATATATTTTTTCCTAAGTTTTCTAAAAAAAAGTGAAAATCCGACCCCCGGCCCGCTTATTCTAAACTCGGGGTTCGGACCAAATTACGCTTACCTATTCACCCACGAACCCAAATATACTATTAGTTTTGAATTCGACCTTAATTTGATATAAAAATTCAACTTTTACAAAACTCCCTAATTCTACCCAAATCCTAGATTTTTACCATGAAAATTCTTTGTTTTTGCTTTAAAAGTGATGCAAAATAGTAAGGAATTGAAATAACAAGGTTTGGAATTGATTACCTATGAATTGGGGATGAATATTGATGAAGAAAAATCGTTTTAGGGCTGGAACCTAGAAAAATTGGAGAAGAAAGGGTTCTGCCGGTTTTAATTCGTTTTTATATTAGCTGGGTTGGGCCCCTATGCGATCGCGGATAAATATGTGAGATCGCAAAGGGTAAAGGGGCTGGGACAGTGCGGTAGCGGGGAGGGGTGTGCGTTCGCACAGGGTAGGGGGCTGGGGCAGTGCGATCGCGGGTAAATATGTGCGTTCGCACAGGGTAGCCTGGTCAGTGATATGCGATCGCACACTGTGTGTTGTGTTTGCACAGTGTTCCAAACAGGGCCTCAAACTTTACTCTGTGCGATCGCGTACTTTCCTATGTGATCGCACAGGACAAAATACCTGGACACCATAAATGAAAAACCAGCAGTTATTTTTAAGTGAAAAACACCTCGTGGCCTATTCGAAACTCACCCGAGCCCTCGGGGCTCTAAAAAAACATGCACGCAAGTCTAAAAAAATTATATGAAAATAACATGTAAAACTATGAATTAAACCTCAAAACTCATCATTTTCAACAAGAACTCTTAAAGTTCATAACTCTTCAACCAGATGTTCGATTCACGTCAAACGAACTCCGTTTTTCATCAAATTTCACAGTTAACCTTTTAATATTATAAAAAATCTGTACGGAGCTCCGAAACCAAAATACGGACTCGATATCAATGATTTCAAATATTATTTATTTTCTTTAAATCATAAATATTTTAGCAGAACAATTTCTTTCAAAAATTGATTTCTAAGGCTTGGGACCTTGAAATTCATTTCCGGGCATACGCCCGAGTCTCATATTTTACTGCGGACCTTCCAGGATTGTCAGAACACGGATCCGGATCTATTTACTCAAAATATTGATCAAAGTCAACTTTTATCAAATTTAAATTCTAGAAATCACTATTTCTCATATTTTCACATAAAAACCTTTCCGGTTTCACACACGGACTACGCACGCAAATTGAGATATTTAAAATTAGTCTTTTTATGGCTATTAAGCATGGAACGGAGTCTAAATTTATAAAATAACCCCTGGGGTCATCACACTCAACCTATCTATCGGGACCTGTGGGCATGAAACTCAGTGTCCCCAGGCAAAAGGGACGTCAGTACAAATAAAGTACTGAGTATGTAAGGTACAAAAATAGTATATAATAGACATGAAAGAAACATGGAGGAAAAGACTCAACCTGTAAGTCTGAATAGCTCTGTGAATAATGAAATATTTATAGTGTCATTCATATATTTATAAATGTCATACCATGCATAGGTATATTCTTACATAACATAATCAAGCCTCTAATGGCATCCCATCATATCATCTCGGCCACTGTGGGAAATATTATCAACGTATACCAACTGAGCAGGTGGTGATGCGTATATAACGTCATAACCTTTCCTATACCCCATATACATATAATATACGCGTATATAACTCCATCTGATCATGGGTCAATGTACATGTACAAATGAATGCATGCATAATGAAGCAAGTCAATAAGATCTTTTTGGAATGTCATAAGATCACTATGCCTTTGAATAATATCATGAAATAAACTTTATCAACTTAAGTATTTTCTGAGACCCATGAACAGAAGATATAATATTAAGACACATGGGGAATCAAGAACATAGGCACCTCTACTACTTCTATGAATAGAGTCATTTATGAAAGTTGTGCATTTGCTCGTTTCGTTTGTATCGTACAGATCATGCCAAAAGGAAAGAAGGAATATCCTTAACATTACTTGAGCTAATTCTCTTGACAATCTCTATAACACACGTCAATCACGACAAAACACGTAACAACAGGATCAAAGTATGAAAAAACCTATATGATTTCCTTGAAAAAGGTTGTACCCTGCTCCCTTAGAATTTCAAGTCTTGCTGCTTATAGCATTTTGTGGGTCATATGTATGTTTTTTGAGGCTTTCCATCCGTTACTAGCAAGTAAATATATCTCACTTTAATGATGTAGGGAGATGTCTTTATCATAATGGGTGTGGGCCCCACTATAAGTGATTACTTTGCCAAAGAATCCCCTAAATATGCCACCTAGCTACAGAGATTACCTAGTCACTATCAGTCTTAATTAAGAATCTCACTTGCTGCCACGTTGGGAGGATGTTTCCACCAAATACTTATCCACCAATTTCTAATTAAGTAGCTAACGTCCCACTAAAATTAAGAATTAACCAATTAGCAACATAATTAGGACATATCCTAATTTAATTAAAATATTAATAACTTTTAACCTACTTTATAAACCTTACTATCATGGTCATGTGGTATAGTACTAGTCCATAAATACTGAGTATTATAGTTTGGATCGCATTATATCTCAAAATGTCAAACTTCGACGAAATTTATTTTCTTCGATTCGCTTACCCTCTCACCTTCACAAATTTACTTATCACTTGTTTGAAATAGCATAATATTTATAACTTTAAAATAATCTTGACCTTGAAATGATGTCAATTATCTTACGACAAATCCAACGTATAATACTACAGGGTGTAATATCATCGTAATACTGTGAGTGTAACATTGACATAATACTGCGGAGTGTAACATTGACGTAATACTGCAGGGTGTAACATCAAAACCTCCTCATACCATGTTGTATCATTACATAAGCCATTTTACGGTTTTAAACGCATGGGCATGTTTTTCTTCTAAAAAGAAACTATCATGCATGACAATGGAAGATCCTTTGTTTGTTATATACTTTCATGACACTAACATATATAAGATATGATGAACTTGACAATATACCTATATGGTGAAAGGTCACTTACTGAGTATTTAAATATTTTTAGTGGTAGTAATTACTTTATTGGTATCATCTTCTAATGAGTTAAGATTGAGTCATATTTTACTTTTATCACGAAACTTGAAAATTAATATCTCTAGTAGTCGAGCAGCATATTAGGTTAGCGAAGATAAATTTTTCTGACATATGCTTTACACAACTTTTATTTTCCTTTTGTGACGACAATTATTTCCTTATTAAGAGATCTTATCCATTACGATCACTATTGGCTTGAAACCCAATTATTCTGGAAGAAGGATCAAATTATCTTTTATTGTATGCTCTTCTCCATCTGTGACTCGAAGTAATAAATTACTAAATGTTGGATATTTTCTTGCTCTTATATTTTTTTTGGCTAAATCTTTTTCAATTAAGGCCATAAGTATGATTTTACCAAGCTAGCATTTATATTCTCTACTACCGTCGATTTTGAAATTACTGGTAATGACAGAAATTATCTAAGACAATTATTACTTTTTCATCACATTGTTCATTGACACCCGTTATATCTCTAAATTTCATGTCAAGTGTTTCGAACTTCTGACGTTTCATCCCATATTATTACATTTGCTTTCCTTATCAATGTAACACCACCACTCTGATTGATATATTTGGAATGGTTGTTTAGTTGTTTGAAGAGGTATGTCGAATTTACAGTGAATCGTATGACCCCTGGTACAATTATTTTCGTTAGTGCTATCATGTTTCTCGATCTAATATTTGCAAATAATGTACGATATAGGAGTATTTTTAGATCTTTTGGGACTATCTACAAAGAATAGTACCCCTCTATCAAAATTGACTCTTTGTCATATAATATTGAAAGCTTGCTCTTGTTCAGTATTTAGCTTTATTGTGCATTGAAATTTTTCTAAGGCACTTGTATGGCCTTTTCTTCAATAATTTCTCAGTATTTTGATGCAACATTATCATCTCGGTCCTGATCATGTAATGACTCGTCCGGTGATTTTGAGCATTTGCACTTTTCTCGATAGTTTGAGGGTATGAGTAGCTATGTATGATACATTATCACTTGTTTAAATCGTCGGTTTTGGTTTTCAGGTTATTCGGAATCGCTTTGGAAGAATGAATTTCATGATTGAAGCTTTAAGTTAGAAGAGTTGATCAAGTTTGACTTTTTTAGTATTTGACCTTAGATAGGAGTTTTGATAGTTTAGTTAGGTCTGTATGGTGATTTTGGACTTGAGCGTATGCCCGGGTTTGCATTTGGATATTTGTAGAAGGTTTCGACGCAAATTGGCGAAAGTTGGAAATTTGAAGGTTTGGAAAGTTCATAAGTTTGACGAGAGTTGACTTTGATAATATCATATTCGAATTGTGGTTCCGGGAATTGGAATAGCTTCATTATGTCATTTGCGACTTTTATGCAAAATTTGGGTTCATCCCGGGTTGATTTATTTTGTTTCGGCGCGAGTTTCGGAAGTTGAAAGTCCAAAGTTCAGTTAAGTTCGAATTGAGGCGTGATTCGTCGTTTCGATGTTGTTATGTGTGATTATAGGTCTCGAGTAAGTCCATGTTATATTATAGGACTTGTTGGTATATTCAGATGGGGTCCCGAGGGGCTAGGTTGTGTTTCAGATAGGTTTGGGTTGTGTTGCGCTCATTTTTAATGTTTCGACGTCGTTTTTTCAAGCATAAATGGTACCACATTAAGCAAATGAGCTCCAATTTTTATTTTGATTGAAGCATTAGATCTGTGTTGTAATTTTGGAACTATAGACATTAGAATCATCAAGTTTCGACATCATATAAGGAATTTATGGTCATTTTACTAAGAATTGGGTTGCCAGATTTTTCAGATTAACTATGAAATTGCCACTGAATTCGTATTTAAAAATCTGCACTATTTTCAAATACTGAAACCAACATATCTCCTTCATTATAACGTCAAATGGAGTGTTTCAAAAGCCTAACTTGACTGGAATTTCACAAGAAATCCATTGAAGGCATCAAAAGTAGTTTCGGGATCGTTTGGTACGAGAAATGAAGCAGAACAGCTGGGCGGAAGCATATAAATCAAGGGTTTGTTCATTTGGTCATATTTTGAGTTATGAAGCTAGAATTTGGACGATTTTTGAAGTAATTTTCACCGCATGGATTGGGGTAAGTGTTATCTACTCAGTTTTGATTATAGTTCATGAATCTATCTTCGTATTTGGAAATTGGTTGATGATTTCAAAAGTGAGATTGGGGGTTTTATCTAAAATTTCATAAAGCGAGTTTTGAGTGTTAAACATCGATTTGAAGTCAAGTTTTAAGTGAAACTAGTATGGTTGGAGTCGTAATTGGATGGGTTGTCAGATTTTATAAATTACGTTGAGTTCCGAGGCACGGGCCTATGTTGGACATTTTGGTTTATTTTTGGCTTTTGAGTAAATATTCGACCTTTATCGACTGGGTTTGATTCCCTTGGCATTATTTGATGTATTTTAATTGCTTTTGGATAGTTTCGAACCATTCGGAGGGAGGTAGCGGGGGATGGCATTTCTGGAGCATCGTCTGGCTTGCTTGGTGTCGTATTTAACTTGTTCGATGTAAGTAACATTTCTAAACTTGGTGTAGAGGATATGAAACCCCGAATTAAGTGTTATGTGATTGATGTTGAGGTGACATGCATGCTAGGTGATGGACATGTGGGCGTGTGGGCATGCACCGTATAAATTGTGATTTAGTCGATTCCATGGAACTGTGTAGCTATTTTATTTGAACATTTTTACCGTACTCTATGTGTTAGAGCATTTGAGCTGTAATTCATGATAGAAATCATGTTTAGGCTATATGATGATACTATTTGGACCCATAGTGGTCGTTCTTAGCTTTTGAATTATTTGTTTAATTGCAGTTATGTACTCAGTCGCATTCATCATTACACATCATATCTCAGTCTCTGTTATTGTATATTGTCACATATCGTATCATTGATTAGGGATGCTTAGTATGAGCATTGTGAGCCCGAGGGACTGGAGAGATTGATAACTGAGTCAGGCCGATGGCCTGATTGTGAGTGATATTTGTGGGATCGGGTTGCACGCCACAACATGTTTTAATTATTTATGCGTGGATCTGGCTTATTATAGAGCTTGGGCTGAAGATACCCTTTCGAAGTCTGCACACCCACAGCGAGCGCAGTTGATTTATATTGAGTGGTGGATAATCCCCGAATCATTTATATTTGGGGATGAATTTTCCCTGGACTGGATTGGCCTTATATAGTACTGAGTGACTGACTATTAGTTGATATATATATTTGGGAAAGATCCTCCATGGACTGGATTGTCCATATACAATACTGCGCGTGAGGTTGTATTTATGTTTGGTTGGGTTGGATCTGCCTTGTACATTGCTGAGTATTGAGCGTGATGAGTGAGAGAGTGATACCATGAGATTGAGTACTCTGAGAGTGTGAGCACATGAGTTCATCACTGAGATACATTGTGTTTGACATGTGTACTTGAGATACATGCATAAAGATGTATTTTTTTCTGCTAGGGGTGGGCATTAAATCCGAAAAACCGAATTTCGAATATTTTGATTTTGGTTTATTAGGTATTTCGGTATAATTTGGTGTAATTAGGTGTCAATTTTTTGGTTATCTGGTATTTCGTTATGGTCCTCGGTATTAAGGTTTTGATATTTCGGTATACCGAAAAATAGAAATACCGAATTATTTGACAAATGTTTGGTTGGAGTCGTTGGACTACTACTGTTATAGCTTACTAGTTTACTAGTTTAGCTGTGTTGTTGGCAAATGTAATATATTGAGAAGCATCTTCTTAGTTGTGGGGACTCAAATATTATTGATTGAAGAGTAAATAAGAATCTTCTTAGTTGCAGGGAAGCATCTTCTTAGTTTTGTTTGGCAGATATTGTTGATTGAAGTGTTGAAGCCTTTTTAGTTACACGTGCAAACTTTTGTTATCTTTAACTTTTGTTGAAGCCTTCTTACAAGCACACGTTAGTAAGGGCATTAACATATGAAGTTATCCAGTGAAATGTTGGTGTTGAGTCTGTTGAATGTTGAAAATATTTTAGCAATTTAGTTTATTAACATTTTATACTAATCCAAAATTCATTTTAGTCAGTTTTCTTGGCTATCGAAACCGTATTGCAATTGTACCGAACCAAATAAGAAAAATCGAATCGTACCGAACTACTTTGGTATGCATAATTTATTTACCGAATACCAAAATATTGAACCGTAGTTTTTAATACCGTACCGAAGTACCAAATGTTTCACCCTACTTTCTGCTACCCGGTGTTGGTGACATTCATGACTTACTTGTATCTTGACATGTAGGCATAGAGATACATTTTCCTCGTGCTATCTGAAGATGAAAACATCTTATTTATTGTTGAAAGGTTTTTGGACTAATCACATGTCACGACCTAAAATTCGTTAGTTGTGATGGCACCTAACCCAACCCGCTAGGTAAGCCAACTAATATCTATCCAATTTCAATAATGTTAATAAGTCAATTAAACAAAATAAATTATTTAAATCCATTACATTTCCCCAAGGACCGGTAGTACAAATCATGAGCTTCTACAAATAGAGTTTACAAGCGATAATGAAATAAATGCATAGTCTGTTTGAAAAGTACATAAATAAAGTTTTATAATCTAAGGCTACCCCGAACAAAAGAGGTAGCCACAACATGGACGCAGGTACATCTTCAAGTTCCGCAATCATCAGCATAACAAAAACTGCAACCGACATCTGCACGCAGCGTGCAGAAGTGTAGTATCAGTACAACCGACCCCATGTACTGAGTAAGTAACAAACCTAACCTTAGGTTGAAAGCAGTGACGAGCTAACACTAGGTCGGGTCCAATACCAGTATTCTACAATAGTTCGCAACAACGTAATACAAATAATAAAAAGAGTATCTTTGAAGTAAAATGCTCAACTCGCTCACAGTTCCAAAAGATACACATGTTTTTCAAATATTTTTGTGAAACTCAGTTCTTTTTGCCGGAAATGCCAAAATATACATGTAAGTTTGAAAACTGTGATTTTCCCAAAAAACCTTTCAACAATAAATAAGATGTTTCATTTTCTTTCCAAATAACAAGTACAAAATATCTCTCTAATCCCACATATCAATGTATCTAATCAGTCATGGAAGACGTGATACTATATAGCATGAGGAAAAATGCATCTCTATTCTTGTATGTCATGTGTGAATGCAAATGCTTGTATGTCATGTGTGCATGCAAATTCCATGTATCTCGATCCACACATGTTTATAGTCGACTGCGCTCACTGGGGGTGTTCAGACTCCGGAGGGGATCCTATAGCGCAAGCGCTACGTACCGACAACTCACGTGCCATAATATCAATATCTGGATCTGCACGGACAACCCACGTGCTATGATATCAATACCTGGATCCAGACGGACAGCTCACCTACTGCACGGACAACTCACGTGCTATGATATCAATACCTAGATCCGCGCGGACAACTCACGTGCCATGGTATCAATATCCTCACAACCAGGCCCTCGTCCTTACTCAGTCATCAATCTCTCCAGTATCACTCACGGGCTCACAGTGTCATGAAACTAGCCCGACAACAAGAATATGATGTATCAATAGATAACAACTGAGACTGAGATATGATATTAATACATGAACATGACTGAGTACAAATATCAATGAAGTATGTGAAATAACAACAAGAAACGACCACTATGGGTCTCAACTGTATCAGCATAAAGTCTAAACATGATATCTAGCATGATTGACAGCTCAATTACTTTATCACATGGTAAAAACACAGGTATCGACACAATATGGCCACTATATTGGGCCATGAGAACTATAGGGTCCCATTTCATAGGGTGCATGCCCACACGTCCGTCACCTAGCATGTGCGTCACCTCAATACCAATCACATAACACCTAATTCAAGGTTTCATACCCTCAGCACTAAGTTTAGAAGTGTTACTTACCTCGACGAGCCAATACTGATGTCGAGCAGGCCAAACGATGCTCCAAAGATGCCATACCGCGCGTTCCGACCTCCAAACGGCTCGAAACTGACCAACAACAATTCAAATACATCAAACAATTCTAAAGGAACCAATCCCGATCAATAAAAGATTGAATCTTGAATCAAAGTTCGAAACCGGCCCAAAAGCCCAACCCGGGCCTGCACCTCGGAACCCGACATAACTCACAAAATTCGATAACTCATTCAATTATGAGTCCAACCATACTATATTCACTCAAATCCGACTCTAATTCGGATTTCAAAACTTAAAAATTCATATTATGAAATTTTAGGCCGAAACCCCAAATTTCCTTTTTTCAAATCATCAATCAAATCCCAAAAACGAAGATGGATTCACGAAATAAAACACAAACCGAGTAGATAACACTTACCCCAATCCATATGGTGAAAATTGCCTCCAAAATAGCCCAAATCCGAGCTCCCCGACTCAAAATATGACCAAATGAATAAACTCTTGTTTTATATATTTTTTTGCTAGCTATTCTGCCCCATTTCTCATATAAAACAAATCCTAAAAGTCACTTTTTGAGCCTCCAATGGATTCTTTGTGAAATTTTAGTCAAGTTAGGCTTTTGAATCACTCCATTTGACCTTATAATGAAGGAGATATGTTGGTTTAAATATTTGCAAATAGTGAAGATTTTTAAATACGAATTCAATAGCAATTTCGTAATTAATCTAAAAAATCTGGCAACCCAATTTTTAGTAAAATGATCATAAATTCCTCATACGATGTCCAAATTCGACGATTCTTTTTTATATGGCGTCATAATTATAGTACGGATCTAATGCTTCAATTAAAACAGAAATCGGAGCTCATTTGCTTAATATGGTACCATTTATGCTTGAAGAAACGACATCGAAACATAAGAAAAACGAGCGCAGCGCAGCCCAAGCGTATTCAAAACTCACCCGAGCCCCTCGGGACCCCGTACGAACATACTAAAAAGTCCCATAACATAATACGGACCAACTCATGGCCTCAAATCATGCATAACAACATTGAAACGACGAAACGCGCCTCAAATCAAACTAAACGAACTTTCGAACTTTCGACTTCCAAAAACTCACGCCGAAACATATCAAATCAACTCGAAATGAACTCAAATTTTGCACACAAGTCCTAATACATCATATGGAGCTACTCGTGCCCCCAAACTACCGAGCGAAATGCAAATGCTCAAAACGACCGATCGGGTCGTTACATTCTCCCCCACTTAAATATACGTTCGTCCTCGAATGTGCCAAGAGTTGTTCCTAAGCCATCAAACCGCCGTGTAACCTTACCATGCACATATCCGGGGGTGATCCCGTCACCCTATTCCATATAGGCCCGACAACACAACATAATTGAAGATCATTACTTCAACCTTAGTCCGTAAACCATAAAATCCAATTTTCAACATTTGGAATTTACTACAAGACCCGAACTTCGCGTCTACACTATATAAGCCTTAACAAGTTATATCAAGGCATAACCACAACCCAAGATGTAATCACCCAACATACCACATGACTCGCATAATCGTAATAAATTTTTCTGATCACAGTAGCTGCTCAAGACAACCCAATACCGGTAATAAACCTCATGTCAAACAAAACCTTGTTCTAAAGCCTTTGTTTACTGTTGATGATGAAAGAAACACGCAAAAATTCATAACCATTCATCATATCAACCAGTTGCGGAACTCCCTCTCCCTTCGATAGGAACTATAGCAAATTTCTAAGTCGTTCAGCAACAATATCCTTCCAAATATACCGCAATCAGATCCGATAACACCCATTTTAGGCCTAATGACCTCATCACATCCAACACGACCATTCTAGTGACATGACACATCAATACAATCTAAAGCCACGATTTGTGGAGTCCGAGCACTAATAGGCAACATTCCAAATGTACTCAAACATGGTAAATAACATCAAACAAGAGAAAGGTCCTGCAAGATCAACGGGTTTCACCACAACACAATGCTAAGAACTCATCACACACCGCAGAACCAAAACACATGAACCTAACACAAAGGATCATACCTCTACATAACTCCGCTACAATGCGTGACCCCCATCCAAACGCTGGTCCATATTATATACCTTGAGCCACCCTACTCAAAATCCATAACCACTCGAAATTTGACATCAAGAACCCAAAATGCATTACCCTAACCGCAGGGAGAAAATAGCACAATGCCATCATCCTGAAAGAACATAGCCAACGAGAAATCAATCACGTAATACCCGAATACTCATCTTGCTCAAATTTTCGTTATAAACCCAAATAGAACCGCACCATGGTGCATATAACCAAGGATTCACACTCATTATAACATAGAAGGGTAACTCCAAATCATTTGGGAACACGAATAAGCTCAATAACAACTGAATGGCACACCCCTCAACAATAGCAGTTCGGAGTCAACAAATCCGACCCCGTGCAGGACACACATCCATATTGGGCCTACCAATGAACTCCAAATCAACTATGGTCACCCACAATAGATAAATAACCCTCCGAAAGTCCACAATGACTAAATCACAACACATACTCTCCTCTTCACAACCCTGGCTACATTTTCACAATCCACAACCACGAAACAATCTACTCATGGGAACTCCCAGTCTCCAAATTCATAGAACACACAAATCACCATATCTGATCTCATCTCTATCGCCTAGATGCCTAATACTTCTCCAATACGCAATCATCCCACTAGGAATACTTCTATAATTATTCTATGCCACAAAGCAAAATTTGAACATCAGTAGTTGATCAACTAGGAGAACACCGTAATACCAATGAAGTATCCATAATCAAAACACATCGCCCCTTATGAAATGTACATTATCATCAAACCATACCAAGTAGTAATATCATTTACCAATCTCCTTCATAACTGAACTATGACCTTGCCCATGCAAAGCTCCATCCCACACACACCACATATACCGTGCCATCATATGAAAAATACGAGAACGTCATAATCCGCTCTGAGTCACAAGCAACTACTCACTCAATTAGCCAAGAAATTTTCATTTGATCTCATCCAGGAGCACAATACGCAATATGCCTCTCGCACCAGTAGGAAATATACATCTCAATCTGTGGTAGAAATCATCAAGAACTCTCCGAAACCCATTTACACTTAACCACATCGTCAGTACTGAATTCCTCTAACTCAACCAAACTACGCAAGCCGTCAAACCCGAGAATATCGCCACAAAACACTTGAAGAAACTCACTACATCATAAGAACTAGAAGAACCATTCACATCTGTTACCATGCTGATCCAACTCGTCACCAAGCTATCCTAATTCTCTGAGTTCCTTATGGATTACCTTTAAATTGATACTTCTCCTTCCCATAATACCACAATCCGCAACCAAAACTCATCACACGAGACCCTAGTATAAAAACATACCATCATAAGGCTTATAAGCCGCTGAATGCTCTCTTAAGCACCCCAAAAGTACCACAATCGAGATACCTACTCTGAAGAGACCCTCTGTGAATCTGAAGCCATTACCTTCACCTTCCTGATACTGAATGTAGAATATAATGATATAGAAATAATGCGAGTCTCGATACCATCCAATGTGACTCTCAGCTTCTAGCTATATACAAATCTGCAACATTCTCAATTTCCACGTATAAATCTTGAATTCATTAGAACCATTCTCGAGAGTTATCCACACTACTTGAATCTCAATAGCCGCCCAAATAGACCGAGCGACATGTGCCCCATTTTCACCTCAACACTCTAAGAAGTAATTCACACCTCTAAGAAATCGAGCAAATTTCTACTCCATGAACAATACATCTTTCAAGATTAACCACTCAATCATTCCATGATTTCCATATACACATAGAGTGTAATACAACCCGTATCTGAAAATTCCCTTACTCGAGTCATCCTCGATCTCAACCTCTGTAAGCCATAATTGATTCACCAGTATAACTCAAACTGAAACCAATACAACACATAACCGCACAATTAACTTGTCGATAGCAGGCTCCCCCACTTGTCTCAAAGCCAAGGAATAAAGCATTTGATAACTTATAATACCCATACTCTATTGCTGCCCAAAATCCCGTACTGAAATTCAACTAATCCTTCATAATCCTATGTAACACAAACCATATAATACCTCAAACATCTGCTAAGCTCGTATTTATCCTCGTGATAGTCAAACCAACCTCCTCAAGCGATCCAAACTCAGGTTCTACACATATAACCCATCGGTAAGAGAAAACTCTTCACAGAAACAACATAGGGACCACACAACCTCATGACATCCCGCAGGTGATAACCAGCCTGCTGAGCCTCAAACTGACATCTCCCTACGCCTTTCCACAGTCATAAATATTACGCAATCACTTAATCTTTCTGAGTCTAAACTCATATCACGACATGAAATCTACTTCACTCCTCAACTAAACAACATGAAAAGATCCTTCAACACACCTATAACTCGAGACTATACGTCAAATCAAGATGGAAATCAAGTACCCCAATAGTTCTTTCTACACCTCAAGCAAACCCTTCTCGTCACATTCAAACAATATGAACAAATCTCGCAGTCACTTCATACTCACCACGTAGCCATCCAGCCACAAATTCCACTAATAGGGACACTACAGAGCATATAAATCCAAAAGCACGTGCTCACATAATCAACACCTCTGTGCTCAAACTACAGCCAAAACTCGGCCTCAAGTCCTCTGGACTGGCCCATCATCAACACACAAAAATCACATCTCGCACTTCATCTAGGGAATCACAAGCCGTCGATGCACAACTGATACCGAGCGCTCATATGCGCATACAAATGGGTGGAAGAAATTCAAAGGATTATGCTTCAAGCTGAATCAATGTCGCACGATAAGGAAAGAAAGATGGGACCTAGAGCTCTGATACTAATCTGTCATGACCCAAAATTCGTTGGTCGTGATGGAACCTAACCCAACCCGCTAGGTAATCCAACTAATAACTATCCAGTTTCAATAATGTTAATAAGTCAATTAAACAAAATAAATTATCTAAATCCATACATTTTCCCAAGGACTGGTAGTACAAATCATGAGCTTCTACTAATAGAGTTTACAAGTGATAATGAAAAAAATACATAGTTTGTTCGAAAAGTACATAAATAAAGTTTTATAATCTAAGGCTACCCCGAACAAAAGAGGCAGCCACAACATGGACGTCGGTACATCTTTAAGTTCCAATCATCGAGCACAGCAAAAACAACAACCGACATCTGCACGCAATGTGCAGAAGTGTAGTATCAGTACAACCGACCCCATGTACTGAGTAAATAACAAGCCTAACCTTAGGTTGAAAGTAGTAACAAGCTAACACTAGGTCGGGTCCAATACTAGTATTCTACAATAGTTCGCAACACCATAATACAAATAATGAAAAGAGTATCTCAGAAGTAAAATGCTCAACTCGCTCACAGTTCCATAAAATACGCATGTTTTTCAAATATTTTTGTGAAACTCAGTTCTTTTTGCCGGAAATGCCAAATATACAGGTAAGTTTGAAAACTGTGATTTTTTCAAAAATCCTTTCAACAATAAATAAGATGTTCCATTTTCTATCCAAATAACAAGTACAAAATATCTCTCTAAGCCCACATATCAATGTATCTAATCAGTCATGGAAGACGTGATACTATATAGCATAGGAAAAATGCATCTCTATGCTTGTATGTCATGTGTGCATGTAAATGCCATGTATCTCGATCCATACACATTTATAGTCGACTGCTCTCACTAGGGGTGTTCAGACTCCAGAGGAGCTCCTACATCCCAAGCGCTATGTACGGACAACTCACGTGCCATTATATTAATATCTGGATTTGCACGGACAACTCACATGCTATGATATCAATACATGGATCTGCACGAACAACTCACGTGTTGCACGAACGACTCGCGTGCTATGGTATCAATATCCTCACAACCAGGCCATTGGCCTTACTCAGTCATCAATCTCTCCAGTATCGCTCACGGGCTCACAGTATCATGAAACTAGCCCGATAACAAGAATATGATGTATCAATAGATAACAACTGAGACTGAGATATGATATTAATGCATGAACATGTCTGAGTACAAATATCAATGAAGTCTGTGAAATAACAGCAAGAAATGACCACTATGGGTCTCAACAATATGCATAAAGTCTAAACATGATACCTAGCATGATTGACAGCTCAATTACTTTATCACATGGTAAAAACACAAATATCGACACAATAAGGCCGCTATATTGGGCCATGGGAACCATAGGGTCCCATTTCACAGGGTGCACGCCCACACGCCCGTCACCTAGCATGTGCATCACCTCAATACCAATAACATAACACTTAATTCGGGGTTTCATACCCTCAGCACTAAGTTTAGAAGAGTTACTTACCTCGAACGAGCCAATACCGATGCCGAGCAGGCCAAACGATGCTCCAAAGATTCCATCTCGCGCAATCCGACCTCCAAACGGCTCGAAACTGACAACAACAATTCAAACGCATCAAACAATGCTAAAGGAATCAATCCTGATCATAAAAGATTGAATCTTGAATCAAAGTTCGAAATCTGCCCAAAATCCTAACCCGGGCCCACACCTCGGAACCCGACAAAAATCACAAAATTCGACAACCAATTCAATTACGAGTCCAATCATACTAGTTTTACTCAAATCCGACTCCAATTCGATGTTCAAAACTCAAAAATTCATTTTATGAAACTTTAGGCCAAAACCCCAAATTTTCTTTTTAAAATCATTAATCAAATCCCAAAAATGAAGATGGGTTCATGAAATATACCAAAACCGAGTAGATAACACTTACCCCAATCCATATGGTGAAAATCGCCTCCAAAATCGCCCAAATCCAAGCTCCCTGAATCAAAATATAACCAAATGAACAAACCCTTCTTTTATATATTTTCTGCCAGTTATTCTGCCTCGTTTCTCATGCCAAACAATCTCGAAACTCACTTTTTGTGCCTCCAATGGATTTCTTGTGAAATTTTAGTCAAGTTAGGCTTTTGAATCACTTCTTTTAACCTTATTATGAAGGAGATATGTTGGTTTCAATATTTGCAAATAACGCAGATTTTTAAATACGAATTCAGTAGCAATTTCGTAATTAATCTGAAAAATCTGGCAACCCAATTTTTAGTAAAATGATCATAAATTCCTTATACGATGTCCAAATTCGACGATTCTTTTTGCTATGGCTCTGTAAATTACAATATGGATTTAATGCTTCAATCAAAACAGAAATCGGAACTCATTTTCTTAATGTGGTACCATTTATTCTTGAAGAAACGACGTCGAAACATAAGAAAAACGAGCGCGACGCAACCCAAACCTATCTGAAACTCACCCGAGCCCCTCGGTACCCCATAAGAATATACTAACAAGTCCCATAACATAACATGGACTAACTCAAGGCCTCAAATCATGCATAACAACATTAAAACGACGAAACGCGCATCAAATCAAACTAAATGAACTTTCGAACTTTCGACTTCCAAAACCTCGCGCTGAAACATATCAAATCAACTCGGAATGAACTCAAATTTTGTACACAAGTCATAATACATCATATGGAGCTACTTGTGCCCCAAACTACCGATCGAAATGAAAATGCTCAAAACGGCCGATCAGGTCGTTACATCACATTTTCAAACTTACTCGTATGCTTTTGGGACTTCCGCTGAAAGATTTTGGATTTACTGTCAAACTTGAAAAGCATGTCTATTTTTCGTAACTCTGAACGAGTTGAGCATCTTACATCTCAGTTATTTTCATGTACCCTTTTATTATATTGTTATGAACTGTTTGTTGGTTATTGGAGTTGGACTCTAACCTTTGTCCCAGCTCGTCACTACTTTCAACCTAAGGTTAGTTTTATTACTTATTGTGAACATGGGGTCGATTGTACTAATATTACACTTCTGCACCTTGCGTGCAGATACTGGATGTTGATGTTGTTGTGTATGACAGAAGCTAGCATTGAAGACGTACCTGTGTTCTAGTTACAACTGCCTCTTGTTCATGGTAGCCCTAGACTTATAAAAATTTGTTTATGTACATTCGGACAGATGATGTATTTATTTTATACTAGCTTTATAAATTCTAATCTTAGAGGCTCATGAGTTGTACTACCATTCCTTGGGGGATTTGTATAAATTCAGTTATCTCATCTTTGACTCACACCAATATTATTATATTGTGCTTTATTGTTAATTGGCTTACAGGTCAGGTTAGGTGCCATCGCGACAGTTAGGTTTTTGGTCCTGACAGATCAAGTTTCGATAAATCATATCTTTTAGCACTCTTATCCATATTCTCTAGAAAATAACTAATGCTCTTTAGAGTGCATTGTAATTGAGTATGACATGAACTATCATGTATCTTCCTGAATTTGTCCGACATATCTTCATAATTATCATCATACAATTTGTTAACGTCGATTGAATTACAATGCAACTAAATCTCGGAGAGCTGATGAAGAAAATTGTGTCACATAAGCCTCGAGGAATAATGTTATTTGATTCTAATTACGAACCTTCTTTTGCAACTTTCTTAAAAATCTTACACGTTCTTCCATTAATAGTGAGTAGGTCTTTAAATGAATATGATCATCTGACATGATTCGATATTAATCTCAAATAGTACCTTTCACCCTATTTAGCGTTTGCTGCATTTTTCAAGAAAAAGAAAATAAATAAATAAAATTGAAAAAAAAATATTTAAAAAATTAAGTTTAAATATGAATTTATTATCCCTAGCAATTCAACCAGTTAGAATTCTCTTTTATGTTTGTCCATGTCTTCCGCTGTGGATTCTAGACATAATACTTTGAGAGGTATTTGTATAGGTATATTCGTGCTTGCTCGTCTGTTGAGCATATGTTGAACTAATCAATGAGCATAATTCTGTGAAAATTGTCCTATACTATAACATTTTGCAATTTTTTAAAATAATACACTAATAAAAGATATTTCGTCATAATTTATATATTGTATATCGTTAAAGTTATGAAACCAATCAAAATTTGGATGACCATTTCAAATCAAGAGATAATGTGAGCAAAGACATTATAAGAATATGAATATAAAAAATGAAAGTCAATATGACATTGTAACAACAAATTTTCGCGTCGAGAAAAATAAATAATCAAGACTAGAGAATTGCATAACAAATGTTGTATTTGATTTCAATAAATAAAAGTGGTATAATCCTTATGGTATTCCTCTAATTCTTCAAGAATGTATACTATCTTGATGAACTTGATTTTGATTTTGTTTCAAGGTCTTGTAAAGCTTGGTCTTGAATCTCCTCGTTGTAACGACCCGACCGGTCGTTTTATGTTCTAGCGCGTCGTTCAGCGGTTTGAAGTCGTGAGCAGTTTTGTTTCAGGAATTAGGACCCGTGAGCGTGGTCAGAATTGAATTCCAGGAAGTTTAGAATTGATTTGGAAAGAAAATTCTCATTTCGGAAACCTTAAGTTGGAGAAATCAACTAAGATTGGAATTTTGAGTAAATGATCTCCGAATCAGAATTTGAAGGTTCCAGTAGGTTCGTATGATGATTTCGGACTTGGGTATATGTCCGGATTGAGTTTTGGATAACGCGGGAGCGTTTCGGCATATATTGTGGAAGTTAGCGTTTTAGAAGGATTTCATGAATTTGGACTTGAAGTGCATATCAGTGAAGTTGATGTCCGTTTGGGATTTCGAGTCTGGGAATAGCTCCGTATGGTGATTCTGGAATTGGGAGCGCGATCGGAAGTGAATTTGGATGTCCATAGGTCATTTTGGAGTCATTTGGCTAAATATAGAAATTTGAAGGTTTTTGGGTAATCCGGTCGGAAGTGGAGGTTTTGATATCGAGGTCGGAATGCGATTTCGGAAGTTGGAGCAGTTCTATAATGTTGAAAATGACTTGTGCGCAAAATTTGAGGTCAATCGGACGTGATTTAATAGGTTTCAGCATCAGATGTAGAAGTTTGAAATTCTAAGTTCTTAAAGAATTAAATTTGAGTGCGATTCGTGATTTCGGCGTTGTTTGATGTGATTCGAGGGCTCGATCAAATCCGTATCATATTTTGGGGAAGGTTGGTATAATTGGACGGGGGCCTCGGGTAGATTCCGGGTGGTTAACGGATCAAAAGTTGAAGTTGGAAAAGGGCTGAAGCTGCTATCATCTGGTGTAACCGCACTTGCGAGGATTTGGCCGCATGTGCGGCTTGGGCACCGCAGGTGCGAGAGTGGGCAGGCTTGGCTGGGAACCGTAGGTGCGATGGATTTTCTGCACCTGCGAAGCCGCAGGTGCGGACAGTGGGGCATAGGTGCGATTTGGCTGAAGTTGAGGAAAACTGCAGGTGCGGGATATTTGGTCGCACCTGCGGGATCGCAGGTGCGGAGGAAAGACCGCAAATGCGAAAAGATGCCTGGGCAGAATATTTTAAAATCGGGTTTGTGCCATTTCTCTCTCATTTTTCATTTTGTTGAGACGATTTTGGAGAGCTTTTCAAGGGGGATTTCATCAGGGATCAGAGGTAAGTTGTTTCTACTTGTTTCTAAGGCTAAATACAAGATTATATGCATGATTTGATATGGGAAATTGTGGGAAAATTAGGGTTTTTGAAGAAAAACCTAAAAAGTGAAAATTTCATTTTTTAGCCACGAATTAAGCATGAATGTTAGAGTAAATTATATATTTGAGTTAGTAAAGCTATGGGTAGAATATATCTTCGAGAATTTCAGATTTCCGGGCACGTGGGCCCGAGGGCATTTTGGCCATTTCTCCGAGCGGGGTCGGGATAGTATATAATCTGAATTTGTTGTGAGTATTAGGATGAATGTTCATTGCTTTGACGTTATGTGGTAGTTTCAGAGCGTTGTGCGTCCGTTGGAGTACAGGGCTTGGAAGTCGGTATTGGAATTTCGGAGCGAGGTAAGTCTCCTTTCTAACTTTGTGAGGGGGAATTGTCCCCTAGGTAAATTAAATCAGTATATGCTATTATCTTTGGGGGCTACGTACGCACGAGGTGGCGGGAGTCCGTGCGTAGCTACTATTATGCCATGTCCGGGTAGCCTAGGACCTACTAGCGTGCTTTATGTGTGTACCTGTAACCCTGCCTGTTATATTAAAATGTTGATATGACCAGAACGTAATTGAATGTTTAAAAGAAAGCTAGAGTTCATATTGTTAACCTTCTAAAAAGAGAATTTGTTTCCGCTATGAATATATGTGTACCTGGACTGGGTTGTATCATGGAGTATCACTAAACTTGACAAATGAGTTTCAAAAACAAAGAATTTTTAAAACCATATTTCATGTTTCTTTTGATAAAGATTTTACCACTTTCTTGAGAAAAATGATTTTCTTGATAAACTACGAATTTATTATGTGGATATGTGTAACTTTGGGTGCCTGAGTCGCTTGAGTCATTCGCGAGCAGGAAGACCCTGAATTTGTGTGTGTATTCATATGAGCACCTGAGTTGCATGTATGATTCACGAACAGGCTAGCCGTATTATGTTAACCGCGTCGCATGATCGATTCGCGAGCGTGGCAGATAGATGCATCTATGGTTCGAGCCGGTCGACCCCTCGGCAGTGCACAATTTATTATTGTTGATCCGCGTCGTTCGACCCTCGGCATTGCCTGCGCATGATATTTGTTGTGTAGTTGCTATGATATTTGCCGGATTACTGGCCTGAAATGTTAAATTGTCGATTGAAATGATAAAGATTTAAAGTTATTAAAAAGACTTTTGGAAGAAGTTGTTTCTTCCGTTGATTTATTATTATTTTATTAAATCACCATGTTGATTAATTGTTAATATGATGAAGATAAAAAGTGTTAAATGCGAACGAAATTGAAGGATGTTTAAATCCTGTTTTATAAATTTCCTATGATGAACCATGCTTAGTGTCACTCTTGAATGTTTGAATGGACCTTTAGTAAGTTTCTAAATTGACCTCTCGTCACTACCTCTCTGAGGTTAGGCGGGCGACTTACGGAGTACACGTTATTTTTGTACTCATACTACACTTGTTGTGCATTTTATTGCACAAGTACTTTCATAGCAATGTGGAGGATTCAAAGACTTAGGCGAGCTGCATTATCCGGAGGCGATCCGCAGCTGACAGAGTCTCCTTCAGACTGTATTTATTCATATTTTTTAAATTTCCTTATCCAGTTGTATTTCGGACAGGCTTTGTAATGATTGTATAAATTCTTAGAAATTGCTCATGTACTTGTACACCGGGTTCTGGGATGTGTATTGGGATTTAATTTTTTAAGTGAAATCTTTTGATCACTGTTTTTAAATAACAAAATTTTATTTGTTGTCGTATTTTAAAATTTACGAAAATTTATTTATTTGATTATGAAATGCAAGGAAAGTTAACAATTTTGAAAATGTTAAAACAGGAACGTATTTCAACTAATTAAGGATTTGGCTTGCCTGACAGTGGTGTCCAGCGCCATCACGACCTATGGATTTTGGGTCATGACAACATGGTATCAGAGCGCTAGGTTCCCGTAGGTCTCACGAGTCATGAGCAAGTCTAGTAGAGTCTTGTGGATCGGTACGGAGACGTCTGTACTTATCTTTCGAGAGGCTACAGGGTTGTTAGGAGTACTTCCCTTCTTGATTCTTCATCATGCGAGTTGATTCCTTTGAGGCTTATGCCTATGTTCATTCCTACTCAATCTTACGCTTCGCGAAGCGCTTGCTATGGATCAGGAATTCTAGGAATGGAAATGGTGCTACGAATGTAATTCGAGATGCTTCCATGTGTAAATGGTCGTGGTTGTTTTTATGGCCCTGTGAAAGGGTAATGTGTTGTTTCAGCTCAGTAGTTGTGTTTCTGGGAGCTTTGAGGATGTGCTCGGGTAGTGATGATGGTTGCAATTGATTATCGCGTGGTGTCGATATGATGATAGAACGTTTGCACGTATGTTGGGAGAGATGAATGGTTTGAAGGGAGGTCTCCTCAAAGCGTGATTTCGAGATTTCAGTGCTTTTGGGCCGGTAGAGGAGTGGCATTTTGGGTTAGGAATGGTCCGGTTGGGGTTGATAAGGCAATAAGACTTGGTGTCTTCAAGTGAGATAGAATATGCACCTGTGACGTGTAGTCGTTGTCATTGATCGAATGGAATGTGTTAAGTTTGTCGGTGATATGGTTTCTTCAGTTACGTGGGGTCAGAGTATCGATAAGAAGTATTGAAGAATGTGGTTGGCAAAGAATGATCCGAGAATGAGGCTAGGCGGTGGTTCCAATTCTAGGAGGCCAGGTGTAAGAAACAGAAGTCGAGCAGTCGCAAAGTGGGGCAGCGGCAGCACAACTTGGAATTTTAAGATATTGTCGCACATTTAATGGATGTCCATGAGGAATAGACGTACTAGTAAGTTGATAAATGAAGTAGGGCGTAGGATGGGGTATTGAAGTCGCAGAGAGCGTGCATTTCAGCGTCGTTGGAAGGTGTCCGCGGGTGATTTCTACAGGTGGGTGTCTTCTGGGGATAGGTTAGCAATGGCGGGGCTGGCAGGTTCTGTGAGGGGTCCTAGTGGCTAGTAGGTAGGATATAGAATGTGTGAATGATGCTAGAGAATTTGAGTATTTAGGGAGTGATAGCAAGAGAATTTGGAAGATTTGGACGGATTGGCTGAGCAAGATCGTGTTATCAAAGGAGGAAGGATCTCAGTAGGGTCTAGAGCGATGCAAGGAGTAGCTTCGGGTTAAGTGGGGGAGTCCCACCATCTGCAGTTGGGTTGTAGGATTGTCTTCGCATGGGGTTGAGGATTTTCGCCGTGTTGGCAAGTTATTTCAGCTAAGGAAAAATGAGTAAAATGGTAATTGTGCGTGGGATTGGATGAATATTTGCAAAAGTAGGCCCTGTCAGATCAGGGTTAGGCTTTGGAAGATTCATAATTTATGCTTAAAGCATGGGCGAGTTGTAAGGATAGTGACTCAGTCACGTGTTTCATTGAAAACGGTGTTCCTGTGCTGGGAGAGCCTTGGGGTTGATTGTATTCGGGGTCAGTCAGAGTGGGTGACTCTCAATAGCGGTCCTACTGAGTTCAAAAGTTAAGAATGCGGAAATTAAGGATTTCAGGCAACAGTATGATCGAGAATCGAGCTTTTGCAGAGTAATCTCTGAGAAAATGAGGACGGTTGGAATGTTCTATGATATGTTTCAGCATGCAGGAGAATATTGAAGGAGTGAGAGAAATAGACTCCGGGTTGAAGAAAAGATTATCAGAAGGGTATGAGACAGGTTGCAGGATATGGGAAGCATAGTCTCGTGAATCATGGTCACTCGGGATGAGTGAGGGTTGAGTTTGCTATGGGTTGAAGGAAGCTGTTATTATTCCTAAGGCAATTGATGATGATTAAAAGAAGATAGATTGATTATCCATGGTTGAAATGGCACATTTGCGGCAGTGATCGGTCTCTTTGATGTGATTTGGTTATGCATGTGGTTTGTGCCGGTGTGTGCGGGGCTTGTCGACCTCCATAATGTATTTTATGTGGGAGCATTTGAGTGCTATGGCCTACCAGGTGTAGGCGGACCCCGGAAGGGTTATGGTGGTATAGACTACTACTTAAGGATTTGCATGATCTGGGTGATAGTGGGAATTTACTCGTGTGTTGAGATGGTACTCTTGAATTGAGTCAAGTAAAAGGTTTCTATATGATGAAGTGTTCACCCTATTGGTGGTTTGAAGGTTAGGATGGAATTCGTGCGCTACCTCATGTTGGTATGTTAAGTGCGGGAAGCAGTATGTAACTGGGAGTAAGAATCGATATTTAGGTCCGATGTTTATAAGGATGTTATGAGTTCGGAAGAGCAAGGCAAAGTGATTTCAAAGTTCAGTGTAAGCTAGTGTTATCTCCAGTATCACCTGAGATTGGTATTCGGTGAAGAGGATTTGCACCCTGGTCATGGGTTCTTGATATGTTTTGCAGCCTCAGTGTGGTCGGTGTTATGGATGGGCAGACTTATTGCCTTGTGTGGAAGGTCGTGGAAGCATGATCGCGAAAATATTTTATAAAGTGTGACATGTAGTCACTTAATGGATTTCAGATTTGGACCGAGTATGAAGAAGTGCAATATTGCTCAATTGAGAATTTTTGCCTGTAGGGCATTCGATTCAGTTGATTATGGATTATGGGATGTTAGTCGCAGTGATGATGGTTTTTCTCGTGTATTATGAGAAAAAGTGGGTTACTGTGGACCCAAGTAAAAGCTAATAGCTAAGTTTAGTGCGAGCGAGGTGGCTCGATGTTTGTGGATGGATTTAAATATGATTATGGGCTCCGTGTGAGCCAGGCATGTTCCTTTCAGTAGAGCGCTTTTCATGGAAAGGTATCAGAACAGCGGGTGTCGTTCCGTCTTCGTCGAATTCATGTGTTATTGTGATTGTGCCATGTGAGTTGTGAAACGACTTTGATAATTTCTTATGTGTTGAAGTCCCGCGTAGCGGGGATGTTATGTGAGCAGGATAGCTCTTGAGATCCAGAGTGCATATATATATCGCACCTTAATTGTGCTTGAGTTTTGTAGCATATGGCTTTATCAGTCTCCCCAGGATGGTATTATGCACTTAGCGTGCTTGTGATCGATATTCAGTAATTCATAATAGCGAGCAAATCAGCTCCGTATATATATCTTCTCATGTAAATTTTATGTTATTAGGATCGGGTTGCACACCGCAACAGTGTGATGATGAGAAGGGTTAATATGTATTTATTTTCTTGTGATTTATTTCCTATTTTCTAGTAAGAATTCATATTAGTTGCGTGAGCTGAGTAGTTCTGTCCTGAGTCATTTCTTATTATCATGTTCGAATTGTGGCCTATTGGGCGATGCAGTATCATGTGAGGTTGTTAGCCATGTTTGGGGTGATTTACTGTCTGAGCAGTTCGTACTGGGTGAGATAAGATTTTAGGATCAGGGATCAGTGTGATGAGGTTATGTGAATTTTATATTAAAGAACAAATACCATCATTCAGGTTCATAATGAAAGTGACGATTATAGTCAAGATGAGGTATTAGAGGATTTGTTAACTCTGTAGTTGAGTGTGAATTTCTGCGAATTTCCTCTGTTGTGGTTGTATCGCCAGCATTCTAGCAGGATGTCTGCATAATTGTTAAGAGGTGCATCAGGAGCATCAGATTCGTGGACCTTGGCTAATAAGGTTCAGGGAGAAACGTTGTGGTCAGACGATGAGTTATGCGGTGCACAGTGCCGATTCAGCAAGGGTATGCAGTTATGATCTGGTATATCGTGTGCTAGTTGATGAAGTGCTTATGTATATTGAAACTAGGCCTGGATAGAGAAATTTCAGGTGTTTGAATGAATTCTGAGCTTACTATATGGATAAAGAAGAAATCTCTAGATTTTATCAAGCTATTGTGCTCGACTGGCTTGTGGTAGCACGGGTAGGTGCTCGAGATGTTAAACAGTGATTTCAGGTAACTCCAGAGCAGTTCTTAGCACGTTCGAGGACGAACGTTGGTTTAAGTGGGGGAGAATGTAACGACTCGACCGGTCGTTTTATGCTCTAGCACGTCATTCAGCGGTTTGAAATCGTGAACAGTTTTGTTTCAGGAATTAGGACCCGTGGGCATGGTCGGAATTGAATTCCAGGAAGTTTAGAATTGATTTGGAAAGAAAATTCTCATTTCGGAAACCTTAAGTTGGAGAAATCAACTAAGATTGGAATTTTGAGTAAACGATCTCCGAATCAGAATTTGAAGGTTCCAGCAGGTTCGTATGATGATTTCGGACTTGGATATATGTCCGGATCGTGTTTTGGATAACCCGGGAGCGTTTCGGCGTATATTGTGGAAGTTAGCATTTTAGAAGGATTTCATGAATTTGGGCATGAAGTGCATATCAGTGAAGTTGATGTCCGTTTGGGATTTCGAGTCTGGGAATATCTCCGTATGGTGATTCTGGAATTAGGAGCGCGATCGGAAGTGAATTTGGATGTACGTAGGTCATTTTAGAGTCATTTGGCTAAAGAAAGGAATTTGAAGGTTTTAGGGTAATCCGGTCGGAAGTGGAGGTTTTGATATCAAGGTCGGAATGCGATTCCGGAAGTTGGAGCGGGTCCGTAATGTTGAAAATGACTTTTGCACAAAATTTGAGGTCAATCGGACGTGATTTTATAGGTTTTCGCATTAGATGTAGAAGTTTGAAATTCTAAGTTCTTAAAGAATTGGATTTGAGTGCGATTCGTGATTTCGGCGTTGTTTGATGTGATTCGAGAGCTCGAACAAGTCCGTGTCATGTTTTGGGGCAGGTTGGTATAATTGGACGGGGTCCTGGGGGCCTCGAGTGGATTCCGGGTGGTTAACGGATCAAAAGTTGAAGTTGGAAAAGAGCTGAAGCTGCTGTCATCTGGTGTAACCGCACCTGCGAGGATTTGGCCGCAGGTGCGGCTTGGGTACCGCAGGTGCGAGAGTGGGCAGGCTTGGCTGGGAACCGCAGGTGCGATGAATTTTCCGCGCCTACGAAGCCGCAGGTGCGGACAGTGGGGTGCAGGTGCGATTTGGCTGAAGTTGAGGAAAACCGCAGGTGCGGGAGATCTGGTCGCACCTGCGGGATCGCAGGTGCGGAGGAAGGACCGCAGGTGCAAAAAGATGCCTGGGAAGAATGTTTTAAAATCGGGTTTGTGCCATGATTTGATATGGGAAATTGTGGGAAAATTTGGGTTTTTGAAGAACAACCTAAAATGTGAAAATTTGAACTTTTAGCCACGAATTAAGCATGAATGTTTGAGTAAATTATATATTTGAGTTAGTAAAGCTATGGGTAGAATATATCTTCGAGAATTTTGGATTTCCGGGCACGTGGGCCCGAGGGCATTTTGGTCATTTCTCCGAGCGGGGTCGGGAAAGTATATAATCTGAATTTGTTGTGATTGTTAGGATGAATATTCATTGCTTTGCCATTATGTGGTAGTTTCGGAGTGTTGTGCGTCCGTTGGAGTCATCGGAAGGGCTTGGAAGCCGGTATTGGAATTTCGGAGCGAGGTAAGTCTCCTTTCTAACTTTGTGAGGGGGAATCGTCCCCCTAGGTGAATTAAATCAGTATATGCTATTATCTTCGGGGGATACGTATGCACGAGGTGAAGGGAGTCTGTGCGTAGCTACTATTATGCCATGTTCGTGTAGCCTAGGACCCACTAGCATGCTTTTTGTGTGTACCTGTAACCCTGCCTGTAATATTAAACTGCTGACATGACCGGAACGTAATTGAATGTTTAAAAGAAAGCTAGAGTTCTTATTGTTAACCTTCTAAAAAAGGAATTGTTTCCGCTGTGAATATATGAGTACCTAGACTGGGTTGCATCGTGGAGTATCACTAAACTTGACAAATGAGTTTCAAAAACAAAGAATTTTTAAAACCATATTTCATGTTTCTTTTAATAAAGATTTTACCACTTTCTTGAGAAAAATGGTTTTCTTGAAAAACTACGAATTTATTATGTGGATATGTGTAACTTTGGGTGCCTGAGTCGCTTGAGTGATTCGTGAGCTGGAAAACCCTGTATTTGTGTGTGTATTCATATTAGCACCTGAGTCGCATGTATGATTCGCGAGCAGGCTAGCCGTATTATGTTAACCGCGTCGCATGATCGATTCGCAAGCGGGGCAGATAGATGCATCTATGGTTCGAGCCGGTCGACCTCTCGGCAGTGCACAATTTATTAGTGTTGGTCTGTGTTGTTCGACCCTCGGCATTGCCTGCGCATGTTATTTGCTACGTAGTTGCTATGATATTTGCCTGATTACTGGCCCGAAATGTTAAATTGTCGATTGAAATGATAAATATTTAAAGTTATTAAAAAGACTTTTGGAAGAAGTTGTTCCTTCCGTTGATTTATTATTATTTGATTAAATCACCATGTTGATTAATTGTTAATATGATGAAGATAAAAAGTGTTAAATGCAAACGAAATTGAAGGATGTTTAAATCGTGTTTTATAAATTGCCTATGATGAGCCATGCTTAGTGTCACTCTTGAATGTTTGAATGGACCTTTAGTAAGTGTCTAAATTGACCTCTCGTCACTACCTCTTTGAGGTTAGGCGGGCAACTTTCTGAGTATACGTTATTTTTGTACTCATACTACACTTGTTGTGCATTTTATTGCACAGGTACTTTCATAGCAATGTGGAGGATTCGGAGAGTTAGGCAAGCTGCATCATCCGGAGGCGATCCGCAGCTGACAGAGTCTCCTTTAGACTGTATTTATTCATATTTTTTAAATTTCCTTGTCCAGTTGTATTTCGGACAGGCTTTGTAATGATTGTATAGATTCTTAGAAATTGCTCATGTACTTATGACACCGGGTTCTGGGTTATGTATTGGGATTTAATTGTTTAAGTGAAATCTTTAGATCACTGTTTTTAAATAACAGAATTTTATTTGTTGTCGTATTTTAAAATTTACGAAAATTTATTTATTTGATTATGAAATGCAAGGAAAGGTAATTGTTTCAAAAATGTTAAAACGCGAATGTATTTCAACTAATTAAGGATTTGGCTTGCCTGATAGTGGTGTTCGGCGCCATCACGACCTATGGATTTTGGGTCGTGACACTCTTGAACTTGGATTTGGATTTGATCATGAGCAAGTAACTTGATCTCGAATGTCTTGGTATTTGATTTGCCGTCGTTCTTTATCTTGACTTGAACTTGAACTTGTAGATTGAGTGCTTGAACTTGTAGCTTGAGTGATTGAACTTGTAGCTTGTAGAAAAATCTACTTATTTGATCCACGAGCTCTCTGCTTGCTTCTTATTATCACTTCTGGTGTCTTCTAGCTTTATGAAGACCTTTATTAATAGCTGTAGGGAGATGGCTCTGCGATTTGATTGTGTCACGACCCAAATTCCCAACCTTAGGGATCGTGATAGCGCCTAACACCACACTTGCTAGGCAAACCAATGTTAGAGTTCGATTAGCTATTTTTCTTTGATTATCCATTAAAACATAATAAAATAAATTTACAGTAAACTTAATCTAATGGTTTTCAAGGAGTAACTCCAATTATAAAATAATAAACAAATAAATAAACCGAGCCACGAACTAATTATATAAATAACTCTAAGACTACCCCAGGGTCTGGTGTCACAATTCACGAACTACTAAAGAATACTACAATCAATGAGCTGAAAGAAATAACATAACTGTTTTAGGAAAATTATAAAACAGTCTCTACGAACTAAGAGAAGACTTTCGGGATCTGCAAACGCCGGCAGATATACCTCGTGTCTCCGGATAATGAATAGCGGCTACTAAAAATCTCTATTGATGGCCGGTACCTGGATCTGCATAAAAGAGTACAGAGTGTAGTATCAGTACAACCGACCCCACGTACTGAGTAAGTGTCGAGCCTAACCCCAACAAAGTAGTGACGAGGCTAAGGTGGGGCAATTATAACTTGAACTGTGACAATATATGTATATAATAAAGTAATAAAATAATTCTGAGCAAACAAGAAAATATAACTGCAACAATAAATAAATAAACTAACTCAGTCGCCTATTCCAGTCCTCGGCTGTCACCAAAATTTCACACAACTTTCCAAGTTTCTAAATTAAATTTAAAATAACTAAATGTGCAAGATATGGGAAAACAGTAGAGTAAAACAGTAAAGTTTCCAAATCTTTGTAATTAAAATCAGTAAAACATAAATATTCTCCGTCATCACTGTCTTGTTGCGGTGTGCAACCCGATCCCACCTGTCCACCCTTATCACTATCATTTATTTCCCTTGTCCACCCTTATCACTATCATTTATTTCCCGTGTCCACCCTTATCACTATCATTTATTTCCCCTGTCTACCCTTGTCACTATCATTTATTTTTTATGTCTGCCATTATCACTATCATTTATTTCCCTTGGCCGCCCTTATCACTATTATTGTCCACCCGTATCACTATGAATTGATTTATTTATCAAAAACTTTCACCATTCAGGCCAAGCCTTACACAACATGTTTATCTCAACAATTGTAAACAGAACACAGTATAGCTCACAAGCTGTATCCAATATTATTTCATAATGAAACCAACCAGAATATATGTAAATATCGTAACACTGTCATCCAACTCAACCTTTATGTACCATAACAAAATCAAGGGAACAACCAATACTTTTAACACGAGTGCAACAATACTTGGCAATAATCTAATGAAAACAAATAGTCAAGTAGCATATGCGGAATAATTCAGTTACGTACTTGAACATATTTCTAAAAGCCGCCTATAAATGAATATTTTCATCTATTCACTCATGCCCTAAACTTAATGAGCTCCAAAAAATTTATCTTATCCTACCGTTTTATATTTTTAAAGTCTGGGGTCCTACTCTACAATATTATCAATACTTTTTTTTTGTTTGTTTGTTTATTGGTCTAAGGTTTAAGAGTTCACTAAATCTTCAAAAGAAAAACACAAAAACGATAATCTAAATGCATTCTTAATCTATATAACATCGAGAGAAAAGTACATGTGACTCTTATTCAGGTCTTAGATTTATTACAGCAAAGATCATCACTTGACCATATAAACCTCAACAATCATAAAACAGTCAAGCCGGGAAGCAAATAAATGGAAAACGGAAAAGGGATCATGGTAAACAACAATTTGGTAGTGCATAGGTACTCGTCACCTCACCTATACACTACACACAAGCAATTTCACATAACAATCAGGTTGGGGATTCCTATTCCCTCAAGTCAAGGTTAAGCCAAGCACTTACCTCAACTTCGCAGGTCACTCGCTGTTCAATTATAGCTTTTCCTCTTGAATTCACCTCCAATAAACTCGAATCTAACCATAATTAACTTAATATCATTAATTAATGTTAAAGGAACTAACTTTACTGAAATAATAATTTTTCCTAAGTTTTCTGAAAAAAAGTTAAACCCGACCCCGGGCCCGCTTGGTCCAAACTCGAGGTTCGGACCAAATTACGTTTACCCATTCACCCACGAGCCCGAATATACAATTAGTTTCGAAATACGATCTCAATTCGAGGTAAAGATTCGATTTTTAAAAAATTCCCTAATTCTACCCAAACCCTCAATTTTTACCATGAAAATTCTTAGTTTTTGATTTAAAAGTGATGAAAAACATTGGGTAACTGAAATATAACCAAAAAACGAGTAGAGAACACTTACCCCAATCCCTATGGTGAAAATCTCTCAAATCCGAGCTCCCCAACTCAAAATATGACCGAATGAACAAACCCTAGTTTTATATATTTTTCTTCGAGCTATTCTGCCTCGTTTATCATGCCAAACAATCCTAAAATTCGATTTTTATGCCTCCAATGGATTCCTTGTGAAATTATAGTCAAGTTAGGCTTTTGAATCACACAATTGGACCTTATAATGAAGGAAATATGTAGGTTTTAATATTTGCAAATAGTGCAGATTTTTAAATACGCCGTTAGTGGCAATTTCGTAATTAAGCTGAAAAATCTGGCAACCCTATTTTTACTAAAATGACCATAAATTCCTCATACGATGTCCAAATTCAACGATTCTTTTTGCTATGGGTCGGTAATTACGATACAGATCTAATACTTCATTCAAAACAGAAATAGGAGCTCATTTGTTCAATATGATATCATACATGCTTGAAGAAATGACGTCGAAGCATAAGAAAGAACGAGCGCAACACAACCCAAACCTATTCGAAACTCACCTGAGCCCTCGTGGCTCTAAACCAAACATGCACGCAAGATTAAAAACAACATACGGACTTGCTCGTGCAATCAAATCATGAAAATAACATGTAAAATTGTGAATTGAACCTCAAAACTCATCATTTTTCTCAAGAACACTTTAATTTCGCTATTTCTCAATCGGACGTCCGAATCACGTCAAATAAACTCAAATTCTCTCCAAATGTGATGACCCAAGGGGTTATTTTATGAATTTAGACTCCGTTCTACACTTAATGGCCCTAAAAAGATTAGTTTTAAATACCTCGATTTGCATGCGCAGTCCGAGCGTAAAACCGGAAAGCTTTTATGAAGATATTAGAAATAGTAATTTCTAGAGTTAAAATTTAATAAAAGTTGACTCTGGTCAACATTTTGAGAAAATGGACCCGGATTCGTATTTCGAGGATCCCGGGAGGTCCGCAATAAAATATGGGACTTGGGTGTATACCCGGAATTGAATTCCGAGGTCCCAAGCCTTAGAAATTAATTTTTGAAAGAAATTGTTTTGCTGAATTATTAATGAAATAAAGAAATGAATTAACGTTTGAAACCGTTGGTATCGGGCCCGTATTTTAATTCCGGAGCTCGATACAGGTTTGTTATGATATTTAAGTGTTTTCTGCGAAATTTGGTGAGAATCGAAATTTATTTGACGTGATTCAAACGTCCGGTTGATAAATAGTGAACTTTAAGTGTTCTTGAGAAAAATAATGAGTTTTGAGGTTTAATTCATAGTTTTACATATTATTTTCATGATTTGATCGCACGAGCAAGTCCGTATGATGCTTTTAGACTTGCGTACATGTTTGGTTTAGATCCCCGAGGGCTAGGATGAATTTCAAATAGGTTTGGGTTGTGTTGCGCTCATTATTTCTTATGATTCAACGTCGTTTCTTCAAGCATAAATGATATCAAATTGAAAAAATGGGCTCCGATTTCTGTTTTGAATAAATTATTAGATCCTATCGTAATTACGAACCCGTAGCAAAAAGAATCATCGAATTTGGACATCGTATGAGGATTTTATGGTCATTTTACTAAGGTTGCCAGATTTTTCAGGTTAATTACGAAATTGCCACTGACGACGTATTAAAAATCTGCACTATTTGTAAATATTAAAACTTACATATTTCCTTCATTATAAGGTCAAATTGAGTGATTCAAAAGCCTAACTTGATTAGAATTTCACAAGGAATCCATTTCAGATATAAAAATAGAGTTTTGGGATCGTTTGACATGATAAACGAGGCAGAATAGCTGGCAGAAAAATATATATAAAACGGACAGACCTCTTCTTCTTCAAATTTTCGAACCCCACAGCCCTAGAAACGAATTTCTTCCCCAAATATAATTCCCAAGTCATAGGTAATCAATTCTAAACCTTACTCTTTCTATTCCTTATTGTTTTTCATCACTTTTAAATCAAAAATTAAGAATTTTCATGGTAAAAATTAAGGGTTTGGGTAGAATTAGGGAATTATGTAAAAAACCGAATTTTATATCGAATTAAGGTCGGATTTCAAAACTAATTGTATATTTGGGTTCGTGGGTGAATGGGTAAACATAATTTGGTCTGAATCCCGAGTTTAAACCGAGCGGGCCTGGGGTCGGGTTTTCACTTTTTTTAGAAAACTTAGAAAAAAAATTATGTGTTTCAATAAAGTTAGTTCCTTTAGAATTAATTGATGATATTGAGTTAATTATGATTAGATTCGAGCAAGTTAGAGCAATATTCTAAAGGAAAAGGCATAATTGAGCAGTGAGTGGCATGCGAAATTGAGGTAAGTGTTTAGTCTAACTTTGACTTGAGGGAATAGGAATCCCCACTTGTTTG
>ML432085.1:6460-102266 GCA_005239525.1 Nicotiana knightiana | reverse complement strand
AGGGAGTGTATACCCTTAATTGGAAAAGCAAAGCATCAGTTAGGGAATGTATACCCTTAACTGAAAAAGCAAAACATCAATTAAGGAGTGTATACTCTTAATTGGAAAACAAAAATATCAATTAGGGAATGTATAACCTTAATTGGAAAATGAAACATCAATTAGGGAATGTATACCCTTAATTGGCAAAGCAAATTATCAGTTAGTTAATGTATACCCTTAACTGGAAAAGCAAACATCAGTTAGGGAATGTATACCCTTAATTGGAAAAGAAAAACATCAATTAGGGAATGTATACCCTTAATTGGAAAAGCAAAGCATCAGTTAGGGAATGTATACCCTTAACTGGAAAAGAAAAACATCAATTAGGGAGTGTATACCCTTAATTGGAAAAGCAAAGCATCAGTTAGGTAATGTATACCCTTAACTGGAAAAGCAAAACATCAATTAGGGAGTGTATACCCTTAATTGGAAAAGCAAAGCATCAGTTAGGGAATGTATACCCTTAATTGACATCGACTAGGGAGCGTGTACACCCATGTCGGGAAAAGGTGTAGGGGATTGGAGGCCCCATACTACTTTGAGTCATTTTCAACTTCAATTCTTCTCTCTTATCTTTTGTTTTTTTTCTTTTATCTTTCTTTCTTTTTTTTTATTTATTATTTTAGGCATGCGGGAAAAGATTTTTGGAGGAAACTTCCCTTTCTTTGGAGTCAACGCTGCATAACTCCTTCTAGCTCTTGCGCAATTCTTTTTGGTTGCAGCTGCTTTTTTCATGGTTGCTTTTGCACCTGTTTCCTATTTTCATACAAAGAACAATTTGTTAGTTTGAAACAGTGGTTGGTTTTGCGGCCTTGATTATTTCAAGCTGCTCGATCTCAGCCTTCTTGACGAAGATCTCAACTGTTTTCTTATTTGCTGGGGATTAGGTTTCCTTTCCAAACCCGGGGACCTTGGCTTTCCAGATTTCATCGTGGTGACTGGTCACATGGGACCCAACATTTTAACTTTATTCTGCCTTTGTAGGACTTTTACTTGCTTCTCTTTGGGATACTTAACCTTTCCAATTTTACTTTGCCTTTATCGACCTTCCATTTCTGGTTTTTCCCCCGTCTTTAATTTAAAGCAACGGGAGCGCCTTGTCTTTTCAGACTTTTCCGAGAGGGTTAGCCACGTGGGAATTAACCTTTCACTTCAATTGCCTTCATAATTATTTTGATTTGATCTTCTCCTTTCAAGAGTTGTGTTTACAGCACCGGCCGTTGCAGCCACTCGGGATCGACTTGATGCCCCTGATGAGGCTCGGTGCCCTTTACATGTTGGCTCGCGTAAAATGAGAACCCTGTAAATCAGTTTTGCCATCCATTCTTTGTTTTATTTCAGGAACAGAGTTAGACCGAAAGGGATTGAGAAACAATAAATGATAGAATAGATAATGAGTTTAAACGAGAGGTATCCTTTTCGGGGAAAGGAAGGAAGGACTTATCTGGAGTGCATGCGGACTTCAATGAACATGACATGCCTTTTGGACTGGATGCCTGATCCGGGTAAACTGCCCGACTCTCAGAAATTCATCACAACTATCACCTCGATNACCTCTCTCATTCCTCTTCTCACCATCACCTCGTAGTGCTCTTTGCGAGTTTTCACTAACAAGACTCTCTCATTTTTAATTTCTCAGCTTACCGTCGCCTCACGGTGCCCGTGTGGGTTTTCACCGATAAGACTCTCTTATTTTATTTCTCTCATTTGCTTGAACCAGATACGACACTATATCCTCCAACTTTAGACATCTTTGTCGATTGATCAGAAGAACTTGAACAGGGTTTTGGTGAAAAGAATTTGTATTGAATTACAACTTTGGAACCTTTTATGCAAAAACGTCGCTGGACATAACATTTGCCCCAGCTTAAACTCTTGGGGAAATGTGGAATTTTATTTTGGTGTGACTGAACCCCAGGGAGAGGCTTCCTATATATCCTTTCGGAATCAAGTCAGACGTAGTTCAGGGGAACATTTTGTTTTTGTTTTGAATTTTCTATTGATTTTTTTTTCAATAACACTTTCGGGTTCCAAATAAGGTAATCAAAGAAGAGTAACCGGCTCAACGGGTTTGAAAAAGGGGTAATGGTGTTTCGGTAGCGAGAATGAAAGCCTTCGTCATCTCGATCGGAGAACATTTAATACTATATGGGGGATCAAACATAGTATCTTTTGACTGCATCTGCATTGACAGCCGTTTCGGGGTCATTTCCTTCGATGTCCCCTAGGTATAACGCTCCTTTTGGTAGCAATTTCCTTATGATGTATGGACCTTTCCAATTCGGGGTGAATTTTACTTTCGCCTCTTCGTGATGCGGGAGGATAACCGTCTTAAGACAAGTCGCCCTACTTCAAAGTTCCTAGGTCGCACTTTCTTGTTGTAAGCGCGGGCCATTCTTTGTTGGTACAAATGCCCGTGGCACACTACGACTATCCTTTTCTCATCAATCAGAGTTAATTGTTCCAGTCGGGTTTTGACCCATTCATCATCCTCAATTTCTGCTTCGACAATAATCAGAAGGGAAGGAATTTCAAATTCTGCGGGTATTACGACTTCAGTGCCATAAACCAATAGGTGAGGAGTAGCCCCAACCGACGTGCGTACGGTCGTGCGATATCCCAATAATGCAAAAGGTAGCTTCTCGTTCCATTGCCTGGATATTTGAATCATTTTCCTTAGAATTTTCTTGATGTTTTTGTTCGCTGCTTTAACGGCGCCATTGGATTTGGGCCGGTAAGGGGTGGAGTTGTGGTGTGTGATCTGGAACTATTCACATACCTCCCTCATCAAGTTACTATTCAGATTCGCGGCATTGTCGGTAATGATAGTTTGTGGGATACCAAAACGACAGATGATATTAGAATGCACGAAATCCACCACTGCTTTCTTAGTGACAGCTTTGAACGTGACTGCCTCGACCCATTTTGTGAAATAGTCGATAGCAACCAAGATGAATCTGTGCCCGTTTGAGGCCCTTGGCTCGATTGGCCCGATGACATCCATTCCCCAGGCGACAAACGGCCAGGGTGCTGACGTAGGATGCAGTTCTGATGGTGGTGCATAGATTAAGTCGCCATGTATTTGACACTTACGGCATTTTCGCATGAAACCAAAACAATATTTCTCCTTTATCCATGGTCATCCAGTAATATCTAGCCCGCAAGATTTTCTTTGCGAGGAGTACCCGTTCATGTGGGCACCGCATACTCCTGAATGCACCTCGCTCATAATCCTTTCGGCTTCTTTGGTGTCTACACATCTTAATAGATTTAGATCGGGAGTCCTTTTATATAGTACTTCCCCACTTAGGAAGAAACCGCCGGTGAGCCTTCAGATGGTTCTCTTTTGGTCTCCGTTGGCCTGCTCTGGATATTCTTTTGTCTTCAAGAATCTTTTGATATCATGATACCATGGTCGGACGTCGGGTTCTACTTCGACCGTGTTGCAATAACCATGCATTTCCTTGATTTGAATTTCCAACGGGTCGTTGTGAACATTACCCAGATATGGCAGCATTGCAGCTAGGGTAGCCAGTGCATCGGCTAACTCGTTGTGGCACCGAGGAATATATCTGAACTCGACAGCTTTGAATCGCTTGCTAAGATCCTCCACATGTTGTCTGTAGGGAAGTAGCTTAATATCTCGAGTTTCCCACTCTCCTTGAGCCTGCTTGATGATCAAATTGGAATCCCCCATGATCAATAATTCTTCTACATCCATGTCAATGGCCATGTTCATGCCCATTATACAAGCTTCATATTCAGCAGTATTGTTTGTACAGAAGAAACGGAGGCGGGCCGTGGCAGGATAGTGTTGTCCTGTGGGCGAAATCAAGATTTCCCCTATCCCAATACCTTTTGCATTGGTTGCTCCGTCGAAGAACATTTTCCAGGTGTCAGTGCCTTCTGATATTACTTTGACGGAATTGACTTCCTTGTCCGAAAAATAAGTGCTCAAAGGTTGGTATTTATCATCAACCGGATTCTCAGCTAGATGATCGGCCAAGGCTTGAGCTTTCATGGCTGTGCGGGTGACATAGACAATGTCAAATTCTGTGAGCAGGATTTGCCATTTTCCTAATCTCCTGGTGGACATTTTCTTTTGGAATATGTACTTCAAAGGATCCAACCTAGTGATGAGGTAGGTGGTATAAGCCAACAAATAATGTCGGAGCTTCTGAGCAACCCAAGTTAGAGCGCAGCAAGTTCTTTCCAACAGAGTATACTTGGCTTCGTAGCTTGTGAACTTCTTGCTCAAGTAATATATAGCTTGCTCTTTCTTCCCGGTTGCGTCATGTTGCCCGAGAACACACCCAAAGGAATTTTCTAACACTGTCAGGTATAAGAACAAAGGTCTCCCCGGTTCTGGTGGGACTAGCACTGGCGGATTCGACATATTTTCTTTGATATTGTCGAAAGTGTCCTGGAATTCGTCTGTCCATTTGATGGCTGTATATTTCTTCAACATCTTGAATATAGGATCACATGTGGATGTCAACTGAGTGATGAACCTGCTGATGTAATTCAACCTAACCAGCAGACTCATGACCTCCTTCTTGGTTCTTGGAGGTGGGAGATCCTGAATAGATTTTATCTTTATCGGGTCCAGCTCGATGCCCCATCGATTGACTATAAGCCCCAGTAATTTTCCGGATGGAACTCCGAAGGCACACTTGGCTGGGTTTAATTTCAGATCATGTTTACGCAGGCGTTAGAAGAATTTCCTCAAATGCTGCACATGGTCATCTTGCGTCCTGGATTTAATGATCACATCATCCACGTACACCTCAATTTCCTAATGCATCATGTCGTGGAATATGGCGGTCATGGCCCTCATATAAGTTGCCCCAGCGTTCTTCAAACCAAATGGCATGAATCAGTAGGAGTAGGTTCCCCAGGGTGTAGTGAAGGCTGTCTTTTATGCATCATCTTCATCCATCAACACCTGGATATCCAGCATAGCAATCGACGAAATACTGTACCTCATGTTTGGCACAATTGTCAACTAGGATATGTATGTTTGGCAGTGGAAAGTTATCCTTGGGGCTCGCTTTATTCAAATCTCTATCGGCGACACATAGTCAGACCTTTTCATCCTTCTTAGGTACCGGAACCACATTGTCCAACCAGGTGGTGTATTGGACCACTTGGATTACTCCAGCTTTTAGTTGTTTAGCGACCTCTTCTTTGATTTTGTCACTCATATCTATTTTAAATTTCCTTTGGTTTTGTTGGACAGGTGGATAACCAGGGTAAGTCGGCAATTTGTGTAGCACCAAGTCCACACTTAGTCCGGGCATGTCGTCATAGGACCAAGCAAACACGTCTTTGAATTCAAATAGGAGTTGAATCAATGCGTCCCTAGTTCTTTCATCCGCGTGGACGCTTATCATGGTTTCTCGAACCTCCTCTGCATTACCCAAGTTAACGGGTTCTGTTTCGTTTAAGTTTGGCTTAGGCTTATTCTCGAATTGTTCCAATTCTCGATTTATTTCCCTAAAATCCTCTTCTTCATCATATTCCAGTTCTTGATTCATTATTTCGAGGTTAGACAGCGTAGTAAGATCAGAGCATGAAGTCCGCAAGCATGTCATGTTTTTTAAGGCCGCATTATCAGGATAGAAAAATAAGAAAAAATAAACAAAAATTAGAAAGAATAATAGACGATGAAATTTTGATTTCTTTTCATTGAATTTGAACATATGAGGGTTTACATCGAAGTTGAAATGCAATAAGCTAAAAACACTTGAGTTAAACCTTGAAATGACTCATAGTGCAGAAAAGTTGGCAAAAGCCGAACTACCGGGACTCCCGCCTGACGGGGAATTGAGTAGCCTTCCAGTTTTTCAACTTGGCATCAGGCCCTATATACTACACTTCAGCAGTGCTGGATCCTTCTCCTGGTTGGACCATATGATCCTCATACAACATCTGTCTCATTGCTCCGCAAATTTCTTCAATTTCTTCGGCCGTGAAAGCCTCCTCCTCTTCCTCTACGAATTTTGGCTTGACGAATGATTCCGTGATGTGTGGGATCGGCTGAGGCAATACCCAACCAGTTTTCTTACGTTGGTCAGCCCATTGTTCATCGTCGGGAGTAGCTTGAAACCCTAGCCGAAGAACTTCTTACTGGTAGGCAAGGTGATAGGTTCTTTAATACCTTGCAAGGACACCCCGAGCCCTTTTCCAGGTGTGTACCCATGTTTAATCATATTGCTAGCGACCATAATTGATGAGTTTGATAGGAAGGGTTGAGGGAACGGGGTTCCTTCCTTATATTAGTCCGCAACCACAATCTCGAAAGCCTGGTAGACTATGTGCTCACTGCCTTCTCTTGCTTCCAGGCATGGGACTGATGGGTCCCTGTAAATAGATTGCTCGTCCTCTCCATGGACCACAATTTCCTGGTCTTCATACTTGAACTTAACCATCTAGTGGAGAGTAGATGGCACTGTCCCTTCTGCATGGATCCAATGCCTTTCCAGGAGATAATTGTAGGAAGTATCCATATCCATGACCTGGAATGTCACTTCAAAATCTACAGGGTCGATTGTCAAGACCAAATCAATCTCCCCGATTGTGTCTCTCTTGATGCCATCGAATGTGCGGACGTACACATTGTTGGTCCTAATTCTCTCAGTCCCGATATCCATTCTTTGTAGGGTTGAGAGAGGGCAAATATCAACCCCAGATCCGCCGTCCATCATAACTCTTTTCACATAGTACCTTTCACATTTAACAGTTAGGTGGAGAGCTTTGTTGTGGGCAGCCCCTTCTGGGGGCAAGTCATTTTTGCTAAATGAGATCCGGTTGATTTCGGAAAATCATTCCACCATTCTTTCCATTTGCTCACATGTGGTCTCGGCCGCAACATATGCTTCATTAAGTGTTTTGATCAGGATTTTCTGATGCTTGTTTGAACTTATCAGCAAGGATAGAAGTGATACCTGAGTGGGGGACTTCCTGAGTTGCTCAATTATGGTTTATTAAGAGGTTTTCATATTTTTGAAAAATTCTTCTACCTCTCCGGCACTGATCGGCTTCTTAGGCAAAAATTATTTCTGTTTGCTTTTGTTCAGTTCTTCCAAGTTGAGGTATTTCTCTGATGAGTTTATCTCACTCGTTTCCCCAGTAATTTCTTTTCCTTTGTACGTCACCATCGTCTTATTTTAATTCCAGGGGGCGGCAATAGTATTCTTCATGGGAGTTTGCGACGCGCGGCTAATAACCACGGGCTCATTCAGCCTTAGTGAAATTTTTTGCCCCCGCGCCACATACGTCCCCTTTGATACGTACATTTTTGGGCCGTTCATCGTTGCTTTGTTGAATTGTAACCTTCTGGGAGGACTTAACACACTTTGTTCTTTCCTGGATGCCTTGGGGACATAAAGAACATCGTTTTTAGAGGGTCCTATATTTGTCTTGGCTTCAGCCTTCCCTGTGGCCTGGGGGACGGGGTTACTCTTCTTCATTTACTTGACTGGTTTGGGTGCCGCCTTGGGATTTTTCTCCATATCTGTGATGGCGATGATAGCTTTTAAAGCTGGATCAAAATCCTGGTCTTCGCAAATCATGCCAATGACGGGCCCATTATTGTGAGTGGGCAATGGATTGTTCGTCACATTGGGAGCTTCGTTCCTTAACACCACTTTCTTCTATTCTATAAGGTTTTCCATGGCTCTTTTGAGGGTCCAACACTCCTCCGTGTCGTGCCCTTCTGCTCCGGAATGGTAGGAACAATTTGTTCCCGGCTTGTATGATGCTGATGCTGGGTTTTTCCTGGTCGGAGGTACGGGCTGCAGAAGCCCCATCTGGACTAACTTTGGGAAGAGGCTTGAATACGGCTCACCGATAAGAGTGAAGTTAAGTCTCCATGGTGGTTCACGGGGTAGGTATTGTACGGATAGTTGTTTTGGGGAGGGCGTGGATTATATGGAGCTGGGGGAAGATGGTTATTTCTCGGTGGCGGAGCTCTATTCTGGTTGTATTATCGTTGCGGCCTGGGATACGGCTGAGCGTTCGTCACCGCATAGGAAAAAGGGGGCGTAGCATAAGCTGCGTCTTGATGAGGATAGTAATGTTGGGAAGTTTTGGGAAATGGACGCGGGTATTGCCGAGAATTCCTGACATCGGAAGCCATCATGGCCCCTTCTTCTTTCTTCTTTCTGTTGGCTGCACTCCTGGATCCGCTTTGGATGGCCTGAGAGGTTGCCCTTATGGCAGATTGGCTCAGGATACGACCGGTTTTTAGACCATTCTCAACCATTTCTCCAATTTCGATTGCTTCCGCAAATGGTTTGCCCATGGCGGACATCCTATTTTGGAAGTAATCAGCTTCCTATGCTTGTAGAAAAACACTGATCATTTCGACCTCATCCATCGGAGGTTTGACCCTGGAAGCCTGCTCACGCCACTTAATGGCGTATTCTGTGAAACTTTCTGAGGATTTCCTTTTAAGATTGGATAGAGAGTTTCTATCTGGAGCGATATCCACATTGTATTGGAATTGCCGAACAAAGTCTCATGCCAGGTCATCCCATATGTGCCAGCGGGATATATCCTGGTCCATGTACCATTCTGATGCAATCCCTGTCAAGATTTCTCCGAAATATGCCATGAGAAGTTCCTCTTTCCCACCTGCTCCCCATATCTGGTTGCAATAACTTTTCAGATGAGCTATGGGGTCCCCATGTCCGTCATATTTTTTGAACTTGGGGGTTTTAAACCCGAGAGGCAAGTGAACGTGGGGGAACATGCACAAATCTACATAGGAGACGCTTTTCTGCCTGCTCAGCCCCTGTATATTCTTGAGGCTCTGCTCAATACTCTTCATTTTTCGAGCCATTTCTTCGTGCTCGGGGATTTTCTTATCTTGTCCTAAAGTGACATCAAACTGAGGTTGTTGGGGGTATGCATTGGGAGTAACATGAGTGGTATCCAGATTGACAAACGGTGTTTGGAATGTGAATGTTGGTGGCTCGAAGCTTGGCCCAGAGATTGTCGGTGGAGCCGTGGCATAGATTGGTGGTGCGGTGAAGATGTTGGAAGACACACCGAAAAACAGGGCCTGGGGGCGAACCTCAGAAGGCCTTCCGGCAAAGTGAACCGACATAGTTGGATATCCAAACGGCGTGGCTGGGTAACTTATGGAGATGTTGGATGTCCCGCCTGCCCTGGGAATTATCTCTGGGAAACCCGGGATGGTACTGGGCGGTTCCCTACCATTGGACCATGCGTCCCACATTTCCAGCACGCGGCAATGCAGAGTCCTGTTCTCTTCAGCTGTTGCTGACTCAGATGTTGGGATGGCTGGATTCAGGTCTTCCACGGAAGAGTTGGCGATTGATAAGTGACTTTCAGATGTCATTTCTATGCTCCCTTTTGATCTAGTGAAGTAATTATGGGAAGCCAGGTTACTGCAAAACCAACCACCTAAAAACACCTTTAGAGATTGAAACAACTAAATATTAGGTTGAAGCATTTATCTCATAGAGAATCGCACGTTTGGGGTATGCAATGCACGTAGGCAATTAAATGCTTTCTATATGTTTTGCAACAGTTGTGTATTTCATCCCAGTTTTATTTCTCGGTTTTGAACTTTTCCCCTTTTTATCACTCTTGTCCTTCTTTTTGTTATTATTTTCCACTCTTTTATTCCTTACTCAGTTTCCTTTCTTAAGGTTATGATCGAATCCTATGTGGATTGCCTAGGTATCACGGCGCCGCATGAATCAGATCATCACGTAGTTCAAAGGATAAATCTGAGGGAAATAAATATTTTTCTAAAACTTTCATTCATTAGAAAAAAAAATACTTCCGATTACAGAAACTATTTAGCCCACTTTGGAAATTTAAAATTACAAAACAGACTCAACACATACTTTTCTTGGAAATGTAAAAGCTACAATGGACTTAGACAGGACAACACAAACTCGAGAAAACATCAAGAATACATCAGTGCTTCCAATGCTCCAGGGACCAGCGGGGCATAATTCGGCCTTGCCAAGGGCTTGCTGGAGGCGGCATAGGTCATCCATTATCTTGTGGACGAAGATCATTACCGCTGAGAAGAAGGTGGTCCGAGTCATATCTTTGCATCCTGGCATTTGGTGACAATGTAATCGGCTATATACCGGACTCTTTGCCTGATGATACCTTTTTCCTAAAGTAGACGTCCGATCTGTTGGGATCTTGCCTCTAAAACCTGGGCGTCTTCGTGACTCTGCTCTTGCCATTGCTGCAATTCGTCTTCCAACTGAGCTATCATGGCGTAGCATTGTTCTCTTTCTGCTTTAAATCTTTTTGCTTGCTTGGCCGTTTCATTTTAAAAGGTGGCCATCCTTTCTTTTAAGCCCATAACTTCTTGGTCATGCTTTCTCTTCATTTTTTGCACGAATTCTGCTCGTTCTTCTGCATTCTTTGCCAATTTTGCTCGAACTTGGGTCAAATCCTCTTCGGCTTTGTCCAGGTCATCACCATAGCTACACAACTTTTTCCTGAGGCTGTTGATGAGTCTTTCGTCAGCTCTGCTTCTCTCAAGGTTTTCAATGGCTATCCTCATTTTGTGGATTTGAACCCAAAGGGCCTCATTTTCTTTGCTTAACCTGTTTCTTTCCGCTTCGGCTGCAGCAGTTTGTAGAGTTTTTTCAAATTTGAGCTCCTTGATCTGGGCCTCCAGTTGACTTATTGTAGCCCAGTAGTTGTTTTCCTTATCTAACTAGACCCAGTGTTCTTATGTCTGTTCAGTAAAATGCTGTACGTGAGGTCTTTTCGCAGGTCGCTCTGGTTCTTGGTGCTCTCTGCCTCTTCTTCCATACCAAGAAGTTGTAGGCAGGCTCCACTTCCCCCTTGGATAAATTTCTTACTCGAGTATGAGGTTCTAAAAATATGCACTCGTTCCAGATTTGACGGACCCTGCCTTTAGGAAATGTAGCTCTCGGACATAACTCAATGGCTTGTTGGTTTAAGTCCTTATCATGTGGAACACCCTGTTGTCTTCCCAACTGCCGTAAGAACCGGTGCGGGGCATATGGCTGAATGCTTCGCAAACCCATTAACAAAATATAGCACACCTCAGCAGACATATTGATAACCTCGCCGACAGGGAGCCACCCGAATGTCCACTCGATTCGGTCAGCAGTCAATGAACTCAAATGTGAGTGCCAGGCCTCTGTGTCCTCAGGAAATTTGTGTCCCTCTACCCGAGTACCGTGTTCTTCGATACAATTCAAACCGGTTAAGGCATAGTTCATGTATCCTGGGCAGTGATAGAGGTGCTCGATCATCCAAATTTGTAGGAGCAGATTGCACCCTTCAAAGAATTTTCCTCTAGACTGGAAAATCGCCAAGGCACGGTAAATCTCAGCTAAAACTAATGGTATAAGGGTGCCATTGGGATTTTTTATCATGAAATCCGCCATCCCTACCAGTCCGATATCTATGAGTCCGTCACTCCTTGGGCAGATTAAGGTGCCCAGGAATGCTACCACGAAAGCTAGCCCCCAGCGGGCTTCCCATTTAGCCTGGTCTTTGTGAGTTAGACCAGTGTTGTCAGCTTTATAGCCCCGAGGATCTCCATAATGTTTGTACAGAAAATAGAAAGTGCAAAACCCTTCGGATAGGTGTGGGTCCTGGAGTTACCGCCCTGGGTGCCACCAGATACCGACTTCTAAGATTGTCATTGAGACCAACATACTCCGCTATTTCCTCTAGCGTGGGTGTCAAATCAAAGTCTGAAAAGTGGAAAACATTGTGGGCGGGATCCCAAAACGATACTAGAGCTTCGACGATATCCAACCTTGGCTTGATTTTTAAAAGACCAGTAAGTCCGCCTATAACTTTTACACCAGACTTTCTACTAACTTCCCCCAAGTCGCTCCACCACATATGGAGTCCCAATGGGATTTTCTCGACGGCCCCAAAGGGAATGTTTTCAATTGTATTCATCCTGCACATTTGTTCTGATTAAAAACCACAAAATTTTGACCGAACGCGAAAAAGTGTTTTTTTTTGCAAAAGTTTCGTAATAAAGAAAATGGACCATCTTTGCGAAAACGACCCTTCAATACTTCGGGTAGGAAGTTTTAGGGTTGTGCTCGCTAATTGGGTCAAAATTTAAAAAAGAGCGTAGGTGGCTATATTTGCAAAAATAACCTTCCGGCGCCCCGTTTGGGCAACTTGGCTATTTATGCAAGAATGTCGTCACCTAATTTATTTAGGACCATGTCTTTTGAAGAAAATAAGGTTTGACCCGATGAGGGTTGCCTACGTATCCCACACCGGTGAGAATCAAACAAGGCGTAGTTCGGAAAACTCTTGACTGATTAAAAATATACATCTACTCACTTTGCTTTGGAATATTATTTTCCTTCTTTATTTTCAGAAATTTTGGCAGAGTTTCGGGATATTTCAAATACAGGATTTTCAAAACAAGGTGATTTTCTATTCTACCTCACTCTTGGTTTTTCTGTTTGTTTTTATTCTTAGCCGGTCAACACACAAGCTGAAAAAAATAAATGCATACGTAGCATGTAAGATGCATCAGGATAGTCTTTTATTTCGAGTACACCTGTCCTAGACGGACCCAACCACTGTGTTGAGTCCCCTTAGTCAAATGCACATGATGCAAATAAGAGTTCCTACTAGGTATCCAGCATGAGGCTATGTTATTCTAAGTTTAAATCCTGGGGTTTTGTTCTAGACCAAGCTTACCCGAACGGACAACTCGAGCCGAGGTCGGGGCAGCGTACCGGTAATACAGAAGCTTCACCGGCTTTGCAAATTGTCCGTACCTCATTCTAAAATTTGGATATGACTCTAATAAAAAAGAAGTCACACGATGTGCACACTTCCCAGATGATTTAGAAGACTCAGAGAGAAGAGGGTTTCGCAATAGTTTATATACAGTTCAGATAATATCAAAGCAGTAAAAAGCGACATTTAACACGTTAGGTTTAAACATGTAAAAATGAGATAATAAAGCCAAATAAAACAGTTTATTCTAAGCTAGAATTCTTGAACCCTGAACCAGAGATTCTGGGTTCGATCCCCAACAGAGTCGCCAAAGCTGTCACACCTCCTTTTTCACTACCCGGATTAATGAAGGGTAATAAGGGAGTTTTTTTCACTTTAAGTGACATTATTCGATTTGGGATTTATTTTAGTTTTCAGAGTCGCCACCTGGATTTTTGACGATGTTCCGGGACACCATTTATTGAAATCCCAAACTGAGAAATTTTAGACTCAGTTTTATTTTGTCTGCGACCAGAAATCCAAGTAAGGAATTCTGTTAACCCGGGAGAAGGTGTTAGGTATTCCCGAGTTCCGTGGTTTTAGCACGGTCGCTTACTATTAATATTTGGCCTAAGTTATCTGATTATTTATGTATTTTAGCCTATTGTGCATTTAGCCTTTTTAACTTTCAACAGCTTTTAACATTTATGGATTTATCTTGAAACAAGTCACGATGGCGTGCACTTGTTTGTTTTGGACACGTTATAACTGCGCCACATGAAATGCACCTGCGATTAAAACATGTGATTTTTATTGTGGTTTTGAGTTAGAGTCGGGGACATGAGTTGCCACACCCGAGTGTAGATTATATAGTCATGAATATGGTCATGACAGTTTTAAAAATGCCTATTTGAGGTGATACTCAATTATTCTCTAAGTTTTGTAATTTTTATCTAAAAGAGGTATTTTATCTTTACGGGATATGTATATAAACCAAATCGGATATTTATGGATTTATCTTAGAACAAGTCACGATGGCGTGCACTTGTTGTTATTGAATACATGGCAACCACGTCACATGAAATGCACCCCCGATTGCTATGTGTGATTTTATTTATTGTTTGAAGTTGAGGGTCGGGGGCACGAGTTGCCACGCCCGAGTGTATGTTATGGTTGTTTGAAGTAATTTTCGATTACTTACTAAATTTCAAACTAAAGGAATACTTTTCTACCTAGAGGATATGTAGAGGATTATCTAAAATTAAGTTCACTAGCCTAAAGAACAAGATACTTGGGCTATGGCCACATTTTAACCCCAATTTATCGTTCAACCCTTTGGCCAATCCTAATTGAGGCTAATTTCGCAAGAAAGAGTAAAACTATGTAATTTAATTAAAGCATATTAACCAAGAAAGATTTAAAAACTACTAGTTTGCAATTCACATATTCGAAAGGTCGAATAAACACATAGATTATTGATTGAATAGTTTTATCAACTTCAAATATCCCAGACTCATGCCATCTGATTCATAATCCATACATATTGAATACTACATTATTTTTATGAATTCTGGAATCTGAAGAATACGAAATGGATCTGATGAAAAACGCTTTAAATGATAAAATCATATTTGTATATACTTCGAAATTCTTTTGATGTAAAATAGTTATTTTTCAGGATTTCAATGGGTATTTACGGGGGGATACTTTGGACAGACTGATTTGAACACAAACTGTAGGAAAAGGTTTAGAAAAAAACGCTATTGAATTTGTCAATCAAATCTGAATATTCAAACGGTTAACACATGAAACCTCGTATTTAAATTTGAAAACAAACAGTCTTGAGGCTAAGGGCTTTTCGTATTTTTCAAGCCCAATGGACTATATTCAGACCTTTTCAAGCTCTAACAGGCCATTATCAATGGCTTGGCCTATTTTAAACTGTCCAGAATAGCCATATTCGAGTCCAGTTTTACTCAAAACAGAACTGGAGCTAATTATACCCACTTTTCTTAAATTATATGGATACATACATACGGAAACGAAAGACTGCAAATACAATGAATATAGTGTCCAGTCTTATAGTACAATGATTCTGAAAATAAGTAAGTTTGAATAAATTACAACTTTTCTGAAACAGAATTACATCTTCTATTAAAATACATTTTTTCCTAAAAAAAAAAGATTCTAACTGGTTATTCTGGCTTGAATCCTTTATGGATATACACTTGAGCTTCTGTTTGCATTTTTTCTAAACAACCAAATAGAACTAGTAAGTTATGCATTATGTAGAACAAATCTGACCATTAAAGGGGTATTTTACTCTAATGATGTTGTACTACATAATACTAAAAAAAATATTTTTTGTGCATTCTTCCTAGAATGAAACTGACCATGGAGAAAGCCAGATTCAACTCTAGTGATGCCAACCTATTAGACTCTTAACATTCACCTTTATGCTACACTACAAACTTCAGCAAGCATCCATACTAGGATTTGACTATTCTAGGCACTTTTAGGGAGTGAATCCGACCATTTAGGGTTCAGATTCCCTGCCTTAATGCCTTTTCAACCATACAATGTGTACCCCCCTTCTTTAACATAGTAATTTAACGATTAAGTAACTGTTTGTGCACTATTGCGGGGTGAATCTGACCATTAGAAGGTCAGATTCATTTACCTTAGTGCAAATTTTCTCAATAGAAAACAGAGGCAAACAACAAGTAAACATTCAACTTATTAGCATCACAACACCCATATATTCATAGTATAAAATCAACAAGAATCAAGCAGTATTAAACAGATACCAAAGAAAAATTTGGAATTCAGGTTGTCATGCAAACATAAAGAAAAGAAACTTTAACTGTAATTACAGATTTTCACAACCATAGGGAATAGAAATTCAGATCTGAAAAGTTCATTACAAGTAAGCTGTTACATACCTTTTGAAGAGATAAATAACAAAAAACTTGACCAAATAAAGGTCAAGTAGAGATGGCAGTCAGCAAAAAAGAAGAGAATCCCCAGCAGCAGCAAACAACAAACCAAATAAATATAGCTTGAATAGACCCAATTTTTTTGAATAGGAAACCAACAAAGAAGACCAGTTTTTCCCAAGAAAATCAGCAACAAAATACCAGTTTTTTTTCTTCAAAAACTATAGCCAAAAGAAACCAATTTTCAGCACGTTCTTCCATCCATCTTGGTATATATTTTTAGTATTTTCTTTCTGTTTTTCTTTTTTTTTTCCAGAGTAGTGGTAGAATTTCAGAGCAGTATTCTAGTGTGTGTGTATATAAATTCTGTGAAAAATCTCTCTTAAAATCTGTGGTAATGAAGTGTTAAAATCTGTGGTCAAAAAGTGTCCTTCTGAGAAAATAGAGTAGGGTATTTATAGGGATTTTTTTAGGGTAGCATCTCATTAGCATATTCCTTATCTAATTGGGCTGAAAATAGTACAGGTACGGCTGTCAACCCTATCCTTTTGGGATAGCTGTGCCTTCCAGAACATTCCAGCCCTTGAAATTACCCTTTTATCCCTAAAATATCCGATTTCCTGATATTTCTTTAATCTAGAAGGTTCTTGGGTTGTTACACCCAAGATTCACTAGTTGTAATTCCTAAACAAGCCCTTAATATCCTTAGAAATTACTCTTTTAGTAATTAAGAGTTATATCAGGTTTATTATTAGATATTAATTAATCTCAGTTGATTAGTCATTGATTAACTTATATTAATTAGTTCAATGTCCTTAGACTTAGGTTAATTGATCTTACAATTTACTTTGGTTAACTAATCCTAATTGATTATCTTAACTAGGAATTATGACTTAGATAATTGAGGGTGCTTAATTCCTAATTAGTTTATTTTAAACTGATTTTGTAGACTTGTATAGGAATTAGGTTAATTGTAAGTGTTGGCTAATTCAAACTTAGTTAATCATATGAAGAACTAATCCTTTAATGAAATTAGACGCCTACTTAGGTTAGATAATTAGCTTAAGTCAGTTAATTTAGGTTCTCAGATTATATTGTTAATTATTTTAGTTTCAAGGTACACTTAATTAGTCGAGTACAATTACCTCTTCATCACCTAATTAGTAAATACCTTAATCGATTAAAAATTATACTAAGGAGGCATGATTATCAAAGAAACCTAGCTATTATTTGACAAGAAAGAATTAACCTAAACACAAAATCAGAGTATGCATGTAGAGCTTAAGCTAATTAACACAAAACATATACGGAATAGTGATTAACATGGACGAGAGCAGAATATGACAACATGGATAAAAAATAGTGATTCTTATATGCTTCTATTTGAAAGACAACAAAGAGACATAAAGGGAAAGGGGGAATACCAGTGGGGTGTTTTGGACGGATTCCGAAAACTTGGAAATGGTCAAAACCCGCATGAATCGATAGCTCTCATCAAGAGCTATCGACTCATGCCGGTGTGGGCCATTGGAGATCTTGGAGTCGATTTGTAGAAGAAGTTAGGTTTTCGGAGTTTTCAGATTTTAAACTAATCAAAATCAGGTGGTTCTTTGGGAAAACTAAGCCTAGGGGGTGATTGGGGATGAGGAGAAGGTTATGGGGTCAGAGTTTGGGGTTGATTGGAGAAGCTCCGCTGCCAGAGGCGATTTCCGTGCGGCGGAAGATGGTGGGAATCCTAGGCGGCTAGGGTTTGGGCCTTTAGGGAGAAAGAGAGAGACGAACAAGGGAGAGGGGGTGTTAGACTTTGTGAATGGGGTAGGTGGGATGTTAGGACACTTAAATACTAAAGGGTTGTGGGGTTCCCAGCCATTTGATCAAGCTTAATCAACGGTTGAGATGAAATCACTTAATTAAAACGGGGTCGTTTGGATAGGGCTGGGGCAGGCCGGGTGTAAGGATTTGGGCCTGGGTGGAGTTCGTGTGTAGAGAGGGTTTGGGCCTGGGTGATTTTAGCCCAGGTCCGAATTAACTACTTAATTAATTTAAAATAACTTAAAACTCCACAAAAAAATGTATTAATTAAATCTAACTTAGTCTAATTATAGATTAATTGGTAAATAAAATAAGGGTAAAACAATTAATTTGACACTCATATATTTTAAAAGAAATCAATTTTCACAATTTGTTCGGAAAAATGACTAAATAATCATCATCCTTATTTTATTCAAATAATTAAAAATAATGAATATATAATTCCTTGATAATAACGATGCGCCTAATTACGCAAATTTAAATAATTTTAAAAAATGAATTATGAATATGCAATGCAAAAACAATTCACAATTAACAGTAAATTTCAACAAAAAATTGTGAAATTAAGTTACTTATCCAATTTTGTAAGAGTATTTAGTAGGTGAAAAATTACATGCTCACACTCACCATTGTGATTGCATACATGGAAACCAGACCAAGAAAATACAGCAGCCACAACAGTCCTTTAAGGCCAAACACACTCCGTTAACCACCCGAAACACATCTGAGGCCCCCGGGACCTCAACCAAACCTACCAACACACCCCATAATATCATTCAAACTTAGTCGAGCCTTCGAAACACCAAAAACAACGCGAAAATACCAAAATTACATCAAATTCAAGCCTATGAACTTTGAAACTTCTAAATTTCGCCAATGATGCCGAAACCAACCAAAACATATCCGATTGACCTGAAATTTTGCACGCATATACAAAATGAAATTACGAACCTTCTCCAACTTCCGGAATTCCATTCCGACCTCGATAGCCTATTTTTCACTGCCGATCGGAAATCACCAAAAGCTAACTTTCGCCAATTCAAGCCTAAATTTACTCCGGACATCAAAGCTACATTACGAACACACGCCTAAGTCCCAAATCACCTAACGAAGCTATCCGAGCAATAAAATCCACATTCCGAGATTGTTTACCAATAAGTTAACTTTCGGTTGACTTTTCCACTATCGAACCAAGTTAAGAGACTAAATGTCTCATTTCTCACCACGATCACTCCGAACCTGAACCAACTGACCCAACACACTTAAATGAAGCTGAACCATATATAATGAAGCAGAAACGGGGGAAACAGGGCTAAACTCTCGGAACGACCGGCCGGGCCGTTACAGCCTTGGAAAAGGTAAAGTTGATTCAGGAGAGGATTTGCACGGTTCAGTCCAGATAGAAGAGTTACGCGGATCAGAAGGCGCGTGATGTATCATTCATGGTTGGCGAGAAGGTTCTATTGAAAGTCTCTCCAATGAAGGGTATTATGAGGTTCGGTAAGAAGGGGAGGTTGAGCCCAAGGTTTATAGGCCCATTCGAGGTGGTGAGGCGAGTCAGGGAAGTTACTTATGAGATTTCCCGACCTCCCAACTTATCAGGTGTTCATCCAGTTTTCCACGTATCTATGCTTCGGAGGTACCACTCCGACCTGTCTCACGTGTTAGACTTCAGTACCATTTTAGCTAGACGAGAGGTTGCGCTACGAGGAGGGTCCAGTTGCCATTATTGACAGGCAGGATTGCCAGTTGAGGTCTAAGAGGGTTTCCGCCGTGAAAGTCCAGTGGAGGGGCCAACCAGTCGAGGAGGTGACTTGGGAGTCCGAGGAGGACATGCGGAGTAGATACCCACACTTGTTCATCGCTCCAGGTATGATTCTAGACCTGTTCGAGGATGAACGTTTGTTTAAGAGGTGGAGAATGTAACGACCCGACAGGTTATTTTGCTTTATAGAACCCCGTGCTCCTAAATAAGACTTCCTGTATTTGCTTTTATTGATTGATGACTTGCGGGGATGGTTGGTTCAGGATTTGGAAGAGTGTGGGTTGGAATTGGAACACTTACTTCCTTAAGACTGGCCTTAAAGGTCAAGTTTGACTTCGGTCAACATTTTTAGTGAAAGACATCGGAATCGGGATTTGAAGCTGCCAATGGGTTCGTATGATTATTTCGGACTTGGGCGTATGTTCGGGACGGGTTTTGGATGACCCGGGGCCATTTCGGCGCCAAATAGTGGAATATGATTCTTGAATTTCAAAAATTGAGGTTTGGAATGTGTTTTAGTGTTATCGAGGTCCGAACGAAATTTCGAGACCGGGAATAGTTCTATAGCGTCATTTATGACTTTCTCACAGAATTTGGTGTCATTCCGAATAGTATAAGTACATTTCGGCGTGTTGGAAGTGAATTCAAGAACTTAAAGTTCATAAGTTGAGTTTAGTTGTTTTTTGGGTATGATTCTTAGATCTAATGTCGTTACGGGCGTTCCGGAGGTTCGAGCAAGTCTGTTTTATGATTTATAATTTGTTGGTATATTCGAACGGGGCCTCAGGGGCCCCGAATGTCATTCGGATGTTGCACGAGGCGAGTCCTAGCTCAAAAAGAGCTGCTGGTGCTCCAGATCTGGTGTGACCGCACCTGCGATTGGCCAGCCGCAGGTGCGATACCACATATGCGGTCAAAGCCTTGCATATGCGACTATCGAGGGGGTGCCCTGGATCCATAGATCGGTCCCTTCTTCGTAGAAGCGGAGCCGCAGGTGCGGGACCTCTTCCGCAGGTGCGATCCATGCCAGCCCCTCCCCTTTCCGCAGATGCGTACCTTGATCTGCAAAACCGAGACCGCAGGTGTGAAATCACTGGAGGCAGTGAGGTCGTTTTAAATCGAGACTTAGGCACATTTGAGGGCATTTATCACAACCTTGGGCGATTTAGGAGCTCCCAAAGCAGAGATTTCGACTTAGCACCTTGAGGTAATGTATTTCCTACTTAATGTGAGTTTATTACTTAGTTTTTGGGTAGATTAACACACAAAGATTAGTGGAAATTATGGGTTTAGGGTAAAACCTAGGGTTTTGACAAAAAATAGGATTTAACCACGAAACTTGTTATGGAATATAGTATAAATCATATTGATCCTTAGGTTATGGGTAGCAACTTTCTTTAAGAATTTCCGAAATCCGAACATGTGGGCCCGGGAGTGAATTTTAGGAATCTTACAAATAGGTTTGGGTAATCACTTAATTGGTGGAATTATGAACTTTTGAGCATAGATTGACTAGTTTATGTAATGTTTGACTAGTTTCGAGTTGTTGGGCGTCACATTTGGAGGTTTGAGCGCATTGTTGAATCAGGAAGTAGGCTTGATACGAGGTAACTCTCCTTTCTAACCTCGTAAGAGGGAACCTCCCCCCTAGGTGCAATAATTGATCATGTGAATAATTGTGGGGGACTACGTACGTACTAGGTGACGAGGGTCAGTGCGTAGTGACAATTCTTTCTATGTCCGGGTAGTTTAGGCTTACGCCATGCCTTGTGAAGTTTGTTAATTGATTTATATGCGCTATCATCATTGAGTGAAAGTTTATACCAATATCTTAAGCATTCAAGGGCTTCAAGTAGGTCATTAATTTGAAAAAGAAATGAATTTAGAAGAATGTGTTATGTTTATGTGAAACCGCTTCGCAACTATATTCCGCGAGCGGGTTGATTATTCCACTAATCTCATGGGAACGGGCCGTTCGCCTCGGCAGGTTAATAGATGCATCTATGATTTCGGCAGTGCATATTTACTTTTCTGTTGGATTGGGCCGTACGTCCTCGACATGTTATGCGCATGCTAATTACTTGGTGTTTTCCTGTAAAAATGCCCCGAAGAATGCCCCGAAGAATAAAGTAGTAATCTGTTTGATAGGATTTGACACATAAAGAAATACCTATAAAAAGATTTGTCGTTTCTTGTTCTTATTGTTATTCATCTTTGATACTCATGCTTAGCCTTATATTTAGATAAATTGTTTGGCCTAGTAAGTGTCAAGTCGACCCCTCGTCACTACTTCTTCGAGATTAGACTGGATACTTAATGGGTACATAGTGTTTATGTACTCATGCTACGCTTCTGTACTTAATTGTACAGGTTCTGAGGCAGGTGCATCAGGTTGTCAGCCCAGAGCACATTCTTGACTCCGCGAGATTTAAAGATTCCACAGTGAGCTGCTTCTCTTGAGGTCGTTCAGCAGCACGTTGGAATCTTTCCCTTTGTTATTCTGTCTATATCCTCTCAGACAGTAGGATACATGTATTCTTTTGATTTACTTCTACTAGAGGCCTGTATACTTGTGATACCAGTTCCTGGCACACACATTGGTAGACTATTCTTTTGAACATGTAACTATTAAAAACTTAACTTTTGGTCATTTCAATTAAATTTCCTTTAATGCTTGTGATTTTTCTTATGCTCGCGAACATAACTCAAGTATTGTTAATAAAGATTTTTCACAAAATTTAGTGGAACTCACTAGACTAATTGTGTTGGCTAGCCTAACATCGGCTTTCGGCACCATCATGACCTAGATTAGGATTTGGCTCGTGACATTTTGAGAGTTAGAGCCTCGATCCCCTAATAACTGGTTTCCTTACATTTGCTTATGCTTTTGGGATTTTGCCGATGTGTTTACTTAGTCCTAAATGTGAGCTTAAGTCTTTAAAATTTGGACCGTACTCGCAAATGTGTGAAGACGGATCCGGAATGGAATTCCATCAACTCTGTTAGCTCCTTTGAGTGATTTCGGGCTTAGGAGCGCGTCCGAAATGTGTTTTGGAGGTCTGTAGTAGATTTAGGCTTGAATTGGCGAAAGTTGGATTTTTCAGCGATTTCGGCCAATAGTGGAAATTTTGATATCGAGCTCGGAATAGAAATACGGAAGTGGCTGTAGGTTCGTAGTGTCATTTGTGACCCATGTGTAAGATTTGAGGTCATTCTGACTAAGTTTGATGTGTTTCGGCGTCGTTTGTGGAAATTTGGAAAATTCTAATTTCTTAAGCTTGAATCCGTGCTCAATTCATGTTTTTGGTGTTGTTCGATGTGGTTTGAATGCTTGACTAAGTTCGTATGGTGTTACAGGATTGGTTGAGATCCCGGGGGGCCTCGCGTGTGTTTCAGATGCTTAACGGAAGGAAATTGGACTTAGGAAATCTGGTGCCATTGCTGGTTCTGGTGTTTCGCACTTGTGGAGGGGAGGCCGCAAGTGCGGACTTGCAGGTGCGCATGGGAAGCTCGTAGAAGTGGTAATAGGCTTGGCAAGCTGGTTCGCAGGTGCGACTGGTTGTCCGCAGATGCGGCCCAGGGGTCGCAGGTGCGGACCCAGCCCAAGTAAGTGGACTTCGCACCTGCGATGGGTTTGTCTGCAGGTGCGGGACCGCATGTGCGGTCCTAGGTCCGCAGGTGCGTTAATCGCTGGGTTGAAGAGGAAAATTCGAGGGTTTATTCCTCATTTTTTCACAACTTCGAATTTTAGCTCGGGAGAAGACGATTTTGCAAGGTTTTTGAAGAGGAAATCAATGGTAACAATTGTTAACTCTAATTCGTGTTTATTTCATTAATCTATACCAATTTTCCTCATTTAATCAAGGAAATTGGGTGAAAAAGTGGGAATTTGGGGGAAAAATTTCTCAATTGAGTTTTTGGATTTTGATCGAGTTCTAGGCGTCAGAATGGGATAACTTTTGGACGAGTGAACTCGTGAGTGAATGGGTATTCTAGATTGGTAATTTTTACCCGATTCCGAGTCATGGGCCCGGAGAGAAGTTTTGGGCGTTTTTCCTATTTTCATTCCTTAGCTTCGAATTCATTTGCTACAGTAGTTACTTGTAGTATATTTACATTATACAATTGGTTTGATTAGATTTGGGCCATTCAAAGTTGGATACTCGTGGCAAGAGCGTGTTATTGAGTTGACTTGAGCGGTTCGAGGTAAATGGCTTGTCTAACCTTGTGTTGGGGACTTTCTCTTAGGATGTTTGATATTAATTGATGTGTGGGCTCCGTGTATGTGAGGTGACGAGTACGTACACGGGCCATTATTGCAAAAATCCCGTTTTTCCTTCTAAGTCATAAATTGTTTTTCCTTTATTAAACTGCACTATTATGTTTAATTGCTTAGTTTAGATTTGGGAAGCATGCTTACGTGCTTTAACTTCCTATTTGACATTCTGTGTGACGTGCTTAGTTCTATCCCTATTTCCCCTTATCTGTGTTTAGTCCAAACGGTATAACTCGATGCCATACCTGTCATTTTATCTTCCGCTGCATATTTACTTTGGGACTACGGATGTATTCTGGGAGATCCCCTAGCACTGCATATTTACTTTGGGACTACAGATGTATTCAGGGAGATCCCTAGCGCTGCATCTTTACTTTGGGACTACGAATGTATTCCGGTAGATCCCCTTGTACTAAAAAATCATTCGGAGCTATGGGATGGTATCCCGGGAGATTCCCTGTTGTGTTTACCTTGTTCTGAGCTGAGGGCTCCCATAACTGTAAATTTTGTGAAATTCTTTAATCGTCTTACTATAAATTTGTACGTGTATATATGTCTTACTATTTAATTTATTATATTTACTCCGGTAGGGCCTTGACCTGACCTCATCACTACTCGACCGAGGTTAGGCTTGGCACTTACTTGATACCATTGTGGTGTACTCATGCCCTTCCTGTACATGTTTTTCGTGTGCAGATCCAAGTACGAGCTATCAACCTCGGGGTTAGTGCGTGCTGCTGATTCCAAGAGACTTCAAGGTCCTTCTTCTTGCGTCCGTAGATCCTCGGAGTCCCCTTCTACTCCCTCGCCTAGAGACTTTCTTGGTTTATCTTCAGACTCTTGTATAGAGCTACATAGATTGTAGAAGCTTGTGACTTAGCGACATTCCGGATCTTGGGAGATTATTTTGTATATGCCGAGCGTCACTATTTCTGTTATTTATAATATGCTGTTCTATATTTTATCATTTGGATTTCTTTAAGTTTTTCCGTAATATTAGGCTTACCTAGTCGTGAAGACTAGGTTCCATCACGACACCTTTCGAAGGGTTAATTTGGGTCGTGACATCTTGGTATCGGAGCTCTAGGTTCATAGGAGTCGTGAGTCACAAGCCGATTTTTTAGAGTCTCGCTTATCGGTGCGGAAACGTCCGTACTTATCTTCCGGAGGCTATATAACAATTATATTTCCTTGATTTCCTTGTCGTGCGAGTTATTGACATCAAATTCCAAAATTCTACTCTATTCTTTCTCACAGATGGTGAGGACCCGCACCGGGAGGACCAACAATCAGGCACCCGATCCCTCTATTAGAGCCGCCAGAGGCAGGGATCGAGGTAGAGGATGACCATGCCGTGCAGCCCGAGCACATGCGAGAGTTGCGACAGAGGAGCCCCCAGCAACTCCAGTTGGAGGGCCGGCACCGGAGATTCCTATTGCTGCTCCAGCGCTCTAGGAGACTTTAGCTCAGTTCATGAGCATGTTCAGCACTCTAACTCAGGCTGGACTACTTCTAATAGCTCCCGCTACATCTCAGGCCGGGGAGGGGCACAAACTCTCGTAGCCCGCACTCATGAGCCAAGGGTCCAGGTTGATCAGGCCCCAGAGTTTATTCCTATGCCCCCGGTGACTCCGGTTCAACATGAGACCAGGGTAGCTGCTTCTGAGACAGAGAGACTTGAGAGGTACAAGAACTACCACCCACCTACTTTCAGCAGACTAGCTTCAGATGACTCTCTGGGTTTTCTCGAGAAGTGTCATCGTATTCTCCGCACTATGGGCATTGTGGAGACGAGTGGAGTTTCTTTCACCGCTTTCCAGCTGAGAGGATTGGCATATCAGTGGTGGCGTGCCTATGAGATGAGTAGTCCGGATGAGGCAGCATCACTCACTTGGACTCAATTTTCAGAGATGTTCTTGCGCGAGTATGTCCCTCAAAGCCTCATGGATGCTTGGTGCACGGAGTTTGAGAAGCTGTGCTAGGGTGCTATGATTGTGTCAGAGTATGTAGTCTATTTCAGTGAGTTAGCTCGGCATGCACCGACTTTGGCTGCTACAGTCAGAGAGAGGGTTCTTCGCTTCATTGAGGGACTCCATCCCAGTATTTGGACCGTATGGCCAGGGAGTTGGAGATGGACATCACTTATCAACAGGAAGTGAGCATCGCCAGGAGAGTGGAGGGCATGTTTTCCCAGGACAGAGAGGAGAGAGAGGCCAAGAGGTCTCGAGGGACTGGTCATTATTCAGGAGCTCATGCACCAGCAACACGCTATGGTAGGGGTTTCGTGAGTCGCCCTGTTCATTCAGCTCTTTCAGCAGCCATCGACGTCCTTACTCCTCCTAGACCTCAGGAGCCCTATTATATGCCGCCAATATCCAATATGCCTCCATCTCGAGGTGCTATTACCGGCCAGTCTAGCAGTCCAGGTCCGAGTTAGTCTCAGCCGCCGCATCCTCCGGGGGGTTATTTTGAGTGTGATGACACTCGTCACATGGTTAGAGATTTCCCCAGAGCCAGGTGGGGTGCATCTTCATAGACTTATCAGCCTCCACGTGCTCCACCGGGTCCTCCGACCATTCTTCTAGCCCCAACTGCCACTCCACCTTCTCAGGCAGCTCGAGGTGGAGGTCGAGGAGGTCGAGGTCGCCCTAGAGTGGGAGGCCAGGCCAGATACTATGCCCTTCCAACCCGTTCAGAGGCCGTCGCTTCAGATTCATTCATCACATGTATTGTCCCTGTATGCCATAGATATGCATCAGTATTATTTGACCCAGGCTCTACGTATTCGTATGTGTCTTCTTATTTTGCTCCACATTTGGGGATATCTCGGGATTCTTTGAGTTCCCCTGTTTATGTATCTACCCCTGTGGGAGATTCTTTTGTGTGGACCACGTATATCGGTCTTGTTCGATTTATCTTAGTGGTTTTGAGACTAGAGCCAATTTATTATTACTCAGTATGGTATATTTTGATGTTATCTTGGGCATGGATTGGTTGTCGCCCCATTATTCTATTCTTGATTGTCACGCTAAGACCGTGACGCTGGCTATGCCAGGCTTGCATAGATTAGAGTGGAGAGGTACCTTAGAGTATACTCTCCGCAGGGTTATTTCATTTCTTAAGGCTTAGTGAATGGTTGAGAAGGGGTGTGATGCGTATTGGACTATGTGAGAGATGTCAGTATTGATACCCCTACAGTTGAGTCAGTTCCAGTAGTGAGGGATTTCCCTGATGTGTTTCCAGTTGATCTTCCGGGTATGCCGCCTGATAGAGATATTAATTTCGGCATTGATTTGTGTCCGGGTACTTAGCCCATATCTATTCCTCCATACCGTATGGCTCCTCTTGAGTTGAAGGAGCAGTTGCAGGAGTTGCTTGATAAGGGTTTCATCAGGCCTAGTGTATCACCTTGGGGTGCTCCAGTCTTATTTGTGAAAAAGAAGGATGGTTCTATGCGTATGTGTATTGATTATCGGCAGTTGAACATGTTTACAGTGAAGAACAGGTATCCTTTGCCTCACATCGATGATTTATTTGATCAGTTATAGGGTGCCAGGGTGTTTTCCAAGATTGACTTGCATTCTAGCTATCAATTGAAGATTCGGGAGCCGGATATCCCGAAGACTGCCTTCAGGACCAGATATAGTCATTATGAGTTTCTTGTCATGTCATTTGGGCTGACCAATTCCCCAGAAACCTTTATGCATTTGATGCACAGTGTGTTCCGGCCTTATCTTGATTCCTTCGTCATTATGTTCATTCACGACATCCTGGTATATTCCCGATCTCAGGAAAATCATGAGCAGCACCTGAGGACAGTGCTTCAGAATTTGAGGGAGAAGAGGTTGTATGCAAAATTTTCTAAGTCTGAATTATGGCTTGATTCAATGGCATTCTTGGCCCACGTAGTGTCTTGTGATGGGCAAGGTAGATCCAAATAAGGTGGAGGCGGTGCAGAGTTGGCCTAGACAACCATCAACTACAGAGATCCGCAATTTCCTTGGGTTGGCAGGGTATTACCGTCACTTTGTTGATGGGTTTTCATCTATTGCAGCACCTATGACCAGACTGACCCAGAAGTATGCTCCGTTCAGGTGGACCGAGGAGTGTGAGGAGAGATTTCAGAAGCTGAAGACATCTTTGACTACAACCCCAATATTAGTATTGCCTATAGGTTCGCAGTCCTACACTGTCTATTGTGATGCCTCGAGGATTGACCTTGGAGCGGTATCGATGCAGGACGGTAGGGTGATTGCCTACGCGTCCAGACAGTTGAAGGTGCATGAGAAGAATTATCATGTCCATGATCTCAAGTTTGCAGCTATTGTTCCCGCACTGAAGATTTGGCATCATTATTTTTAGGTGTTCCTTGTGAGATCTACACTGATCACCAGAGTTTGCAGCACTTGTTCAAGCAGAAGGACGTTAATTTGCGTCAGTGGAGGTGGTTGGAGATACTTAAGGACTATAACATCACTATATTGTACCACCCGAGGAAGGCCAATGTAGTGGTCGACGCCTTGAGTCGCTGGGCGGAGATTTTGAGGAGTTTGGCATATCTTCCGGCAGCTGAGAGGCCCTTAGCCTTGGATGTTCAGGCCTTAGCCTGTCAGTTTGTGAGATTGGATATTTCAGAGCCTAACCGGGTATTAGCTTGTGTGATTTCTCGGTCTTCTCTTTATGACCGTATCAGAGAGTGCCAGTATGATGACCCCCACCTTCTAGTTCTTCAAGACATGGTTCAGTGAGGTGATGCCAGAGATGTGACTATTGGTGATGATGGTGTGATGAGGATGCAGGGCCAGATCTGTGTGCCCAATGCATATGGGCTTCGGGAGTTGATTCTTGATAAGGCCCAGAGCTCGTGGTACTCCATTCATCCGGGTGCCGCGAAGATGTACCAGAATTTGAGACAACACTACTGGTGGAGGAGGATGAAGAAGGATATAGTTGGGTTTGTGGCCAAGTATCTCAACTGTCAGTAGGTTAAATATGAGCATCAGAGACCAGGTGGATTGCTTCAGAGGTTAGAGATCCCAAAGTGGAAGTGGGAGCGGATCACCATGGACTTTGTAGTCGGGCTTCCACGAACTTTGAGAAAGTTTGATGCTATTTGGGTGGTCGTGGATCGGCTGACCAAGTTAGTCCATTTTATACCAGTGTTGACCACTTATTCTTCAGAGAGATTGGCCGAGATTTATATCAGAGACATTGTCCGCCTTCACGGTATCCCAGTATCAATCATTTCAGACAGAGGTACACATTTCACGGGTCTAGATAACCGTACAACATGAGTTGGGTACTAATGTGGAGCTGAGCACAACCTTTCACCCTCAGACGGACGGGCATTCCGAGCGCACGATTCAGATTCTTGAGGATATGCTCCGTGCCTGTGTGGAGTTTGGAGGGTCATGGGACCAATACTTGCCACTTGCAGAGTTTTCTTACAACAACAGTTACCAGTCCAGTATTCAGATGGCACCGTATGAGGCTTTGTATGGTAGGCGGTGCCAGTCCCCAGTGGGATGGTTTGAGCCGGGGGAGGCCCGATTGTTGGGTACAGATTTGGTCCAGGTTTCCCTAGATAAGGTGAAAGTGATTCAGAAGAGACTTCGCACAGCCCAGTCTAGGCAGAATGGTTATGCGGACTGGAAGGTTCGTGATTTGGAATTTATGGATGGAGAGCTGGTCTTGCTTTGGGTATTGCCTATGAAGGGCGTCATGAGATTCGGGAAGAAGGGCAAGCTGAGCTCGAGGTTCATTGGTCCTTTTTTTATATTGCGGCGCGTTGGGGAGGTTGCTTATGATCTTGCTTTGCCTCCCAGCCTAGCAGGAGTTCATTCGGTATTTCACGTGTCTATGCTCCGAAAGTATCACGGTGATCCGACTCATGTATTGGATTTCAGCTTAGTCCAGTTGGACAAGGATCTATCTTATGTCGAGGAGCCAGTAACCATTTTGGAAAGGAAGGTCAGGAAGCTCAGGTCAAAGAATATTGCTTCAGTGAAGGTCCAGTGGAGGGGTTAGCCGGTCGAGGAGGCGACTTGGGAGACCGAGCAGGATATGCGCAGCCAGTACCCTCATCTTTTCACAGCTTCAGGTATGTCTTTATACTCATTCGAGGACGAACGATTGTTTTAAGAGGGGAGAATGTAACGACCCGACCAACCGGTCGTTCATTTTGAGAGTTAGATCCCTGATCCCCTAATAATTGCTTTCCCCATATTTGTTTGTGCTTTTGGGATTTTGTCGGAGTGTTTGGTTGTGGAATTCTGAGAGTTTTGGGACACTTAGTCCCTATATGTGAGCTTAAGTCTTAAAAATTTGGACTGTAGTCAGAATCATGTGAAGACGAATCCGGAGTGGACTTTCTTCGACTCCGTTAGCTCCGTTGGACGATTTTGGGCTTAGGAGCGCGTCCAAAATGTGATTTGGAGGTTTGTAGTAGATTTAGGCTTGAATTGGCGAAAGTTCGATTTTTCGGCGATTTCGGCCGATATTGGAAATTTTGATATAGAGCTCGGAAAGGAATTTCAGAAGTGGATGTAGGTTCGTAGTGTCATTGGTGACCTGTGTGTAAAATTTGAGGTCATTCGGACTAGGTTTGATGTGTTTCAGCATCATTTGTGGAAATTTGGAAAATTCTAAGCTCCTAGGCTTAAATCCGTCCTCAATTCATGTTTTTTGTGTTGTTCAATGTGGTTTGAAGGCTCGACTAAGTTCGTATGGTGTTATAGGATTGGTTGAGGTCTAGGGGGCCTCGGGTGTATTTCAGATGCTTAACGAAAGGATATTGGACTTAGGAAATCTGGTGCCATTGCTGATTCTGGTGTTTTGCACCTGCGGAGGGGAGGCCGCAGGTGCGGACTCGCAGGTGCGCATGGGAAGTTCGCAGATGCGGTAATGGGCTTGGCAAGCTGGGCTCGCAGGTGCGGCTGGTTGTCCGCAGATGCGACCCAGGGGTCGCAGGTGCGGACCCAGCCCAAGTAAGTGAACTTCGCACCTGCGATGGGTTTGTCCGCAGGTCCGGTCCTAGGTCCACAAGTGCGGTAATCGCTGGGTTGAAGATACAGATTTGAAGGTTTATTCCTCATTTTTTCATCAATTCGAATTCTAGCTCGGGAGAAGACGATTTTGCAAAGGTTTTGAAGAGGAAATCATTGGGTAACAATCCTTAACTCTAATTCTTGTTTATTTCATTAATCTATAGCAGTTTTCCTCATTTACTCAAGGAAATTTGATGAAAAAGGGACTTTGGGGAAAAAATTCACCAACTGAGTTTTTGGGTTTTGATCGAGTTCTAAGAGTCGGAATGGGATAATTTTTGGATGAGTGAACTCGTGAGTAAATGAGTGTTCTAGATTGGTAATTTTTATCCGATTCCGAGTCGTGGGCCTCGAGAGACTTTTTGGGTGTTTTTCCTATTTTCGTTCTTTAGCTTCGAATTCATTTGCTAAAGTAGTTACTTGTAGTATTATTTACATTATGCAATTGATTTGATTAGATTTGGCCATTTGGAGTTGGATACTCATGGCAAGAGCGTGTTATTGAGTTGACTTGAGCGGTTCGAGGTAAGTGTCTTGCCTAACCTTGTGTTGGGGACTTTCCCTTAGTATGTTTCATATTAATTGATGTGTGGGCGTCGTGTATGTGAGATGACGAGTACGTACACGGGATATTATTGCAAAAATCCCGTTTTTCCTTCTAAGTCATAAATTGTTTTTCCCTTATTAAACTGCACTATTATGTTTAATTGCTTAGTTTAGATTAGGGAAGCATGCTTACGTGTTTTAACTGCCTATTTGACATTCTGTGTGACATGCGTAGTTCGATCTATATTTCCCCTTATCTGTGTTTACTCCAAATTGTATAACTCGATGCCATACCTGTCATTTTATCTTGCTTTGCATATTTACTTTGAGACTACGGACGTATTGGAGGAGATCCCCTAGCACTGCATATTTACTTTGGGTCTACAAACCTATTCCGGGAGATCCCCCAACACTGCATATTTACTTTAGGACTACAGACGTATTCCGGGAGATCCTCCTGCCTTGTTTATTTTGGGATTACGGACGTATTCCGGAAAATCCCCCAGTACTGCATATTTACTTTTGGGACTACGGACGTATTCTAGAAGATCTCCCTATACTGCATAATCATTCGAAACTACGAGACGGTATTCCGGGAGATTTCCTACTGTGTTTACCTTGTTCTGAGCAGAGGGCTGCCATAACTTTAAATTTTGTGAAATTCTTTAATCGTCTTATTGTAAACTTATACGTATATATATATATATACGTATATATATATATATATATGTATATATCTTAATGTTTAAATTATTATATTTACTCCGGTAAGGCCTTTACCTGACCTCGTTACTACTCGACCGATGTTAGGCTTGGCACTTACTGGGTACCATTGTAGTGTACTCATGCACCTCCTGCACATGTTTTTCGTGTGCAGATCCAAGTACGAGCTATCAGCCTCGGGGTTAGTGCATGCTGCTGATTCCAGGAGACTTCAAGGTACTTCTGCTTGCGTCCGCAGATCCTCGGAGTCCCCTTCTACTCCCTCGCCTAGAGACTTTCTTGGTTTATCTTCAGACTTTTGTATAGAGCTACATAGATTGTAGAAGTTTGTGACTTAGCGACATTCTGGGTCTCGGGAGATTATTTTGTATATGTCGAGTCGGCACTATTTCTGTTATTTATAATATGTTGTTCTATCTTTTATCATTTGGATTTCTTTAAGTTTTTCCGTAATATTAGGCTTACCTAGTTGTAAATATTAGGTTCCGTCACAACACCTTTCGGTTGGTTAATTTGGATCGTGACAACTTCAAATCCTAGTTATCAATTAATCATTATTTCATCCAAGTTTAAATATTTTTTAAAAGGTTAAAGAGTTGATCAATATCTCAATACAATTATACTTGATTTTTAATCATGTGAATCACTCATATATAAGAAACTAAATTAAAAAAATAATCCTCAGAGGCTACAATTATAATAAGATAGAGATACACACATAAGTAAATTAAAGTTGTGTTCTTAGTACCTAACTAAGAGAAGATGAGAGGAATAGTACAAACAATTAGATCGTCGTTATATAATCATTTAAAATGACACCAGAAATTTATTAGACCTCACCTTTGATGAGTATAATACTTTCTTTTCCTTTATAATTTATGTGTAACTTTGGGGGACCAATAAGCTATTACACGTGCCTTTCTCATCAGAACTTGACTTCTCAAACCAAAAAGTGACTAGTATTTTTAAAACTATATTTAGTAATTATTTTCAATACATTTTATATTTATAATAGCAATAAATAAATTATATGATCGATCAATCCCTAACGTTAGATTATTTGTCATGACACATTTTTTCAAATGGGAAAGAAGAATAAAGGAATATATACCAAGACATCATGTTTAAAAAGGTATTAAGTGGATACAATCTAATAACATTTCTTGAACCTCATAAAATAAATTTGACACAATTAAAAACAGTATTACATAATATCGCCGTTTGTGGTTATTGTCTAAGGATAACGTGCAAAGCAAGTTCATAGAGATTAGTACTATATTAAAAGCACCAAGACATTTAGCGAAATATTGTTCACCTTTTTTACCCTTAAAAAATATATTTTATATTGGACAAAAGTAATTTTCTTATCCTCCTAATATTTAGGACTTCAATATCAACTAAATTTTTTATTTATTATATCTTTCTTTATTTAAATTCCATAGAAAATAACTTTAAATTAATATATATATATATATATATATATATTTTTTTTTTTAACCCTGTTTTACTGTTCATCTCTTTCTCTTAATCTATACTCCAAATAACTATCTTCTTTAACCACACCCTGGTAATGACTATTTAAAGCAAGCGTCCTCTTATCAAATGGACTTTAACAATAACCCCTTCAATGCCTAGGAGTTTACAGGTTAATCCATCGAAGTTATTAAGAAATTAGAGAATAACCATTTACTAGGTATAACAGATTTATGTTAAAGGAACTTAAATAGATTTTTTACATAAAGACAATCATAACATAAAACTTGTAATTTACATATAGAGGAAGATATTACAGAGAATGTAAAACATATAAAACTTACATAGTTAAGGAGTGAAGTGAGTTTTCCCTTTCGAGAAAATCTGGAAACTTTCCTCCTACTTAGCTTACTTGCATAATATTTAAAAATTTACAAAGAAAGTTTTATATTAGAGGGGAGGATATTTTGGCTAAGGGAAGAAACATAAGGATTTTTTGGAGAGTTAGGTTTTGAAGAATGGTATATATATATATAAAGAGAGAGAGAATAACTCACCACGTTGGAAAATATTGTAAAGAAAGGATTCTGCGGCAATAATGGTAAACGAATAGTATAATTAAAGTGAATGTTCAAGCTAAGTGATTTTGGCCAAACAAATTAAAATACTCTTAGTGGAAAGGAAAATTGATAACGTAGATTTATAGAAATAATCCACCTATTCTATTCCTTTTTTCCTTAACATTAGAAAAAGTATAGTTATAGTTGTGTCATAATTAAATTAAATAATTTATGTAAGGTAAAATTTTAATTAATTTTAAAGTTATTTTCTACATAATTCAAATAAAGAAAGATATAATAAATAAAATTTTAGTATATTTATAAGTCCTAAATATTAGGAAGATAAGCAAATGACTATATATCCAATATAAAGCATATTTTGAAAATAGTAAGCATCCTTTATACTATTTTAAAAGCATGAAATCTTAACAAATAATTAAATTTTTGAATTATAAATTAGCAAAAAAATTCAATTCAATATTTTTCAAAATCATTATGTAAGTAAAATTATTTTTCAAGTTGATAAATCTTTTAAGATAATAAATTTATTTTCACTGGAAAAGCATCGGCCGTGAAAGAAATAAGAGAATAGAGCAAAATCCATTATAATACAGTATTAAAAATTAAATTGCTAAACATGCTAAGTTGAAGTATTAAGGACGTAACATAAGACAAAAGGTATCAAAAGAAGTGTCGTTATCATTTTTTTTCTTTTTATATTCATTCCAATAAATAATAATTCTATATATTTTTTAATATAATATTATATATTTCTGTAATTCAATATTAGTTACTTAAAACTTTTTTTTATTTATTAGTTTTTTCTATGAGGAGTTCTGTAATGACCTAAAAAGTCATCTTATGTTTTAGAACTCAATTCTGCGCTTGTTAGCCTTAAAAATCTCATTTTTAACCTCCCCGATTTTCGTGCGCAGTTTGAGCGCATTTCCGGAAAGTTTTTATGTGAAAAATTGAAGAAATAATAAATTTTGGCCTTAAAAATAATTTTTAGTTGACTTCGGTCAACGTTTTGAGTAAACGGACTCGGACCTGTATTTTGACGGTCCCGGTGAGTCTGTAATAAAACATGGAACCTGGGCGTATGCCCGGAATCAAATTCCAAGGTCCCTAGCTCAAAATATGAATATTTTTATTAAAATTGAAAGACTGAAATTATAATGGTTTTTAAGAAATTAATTAATGTTTGATCTTATTGGTATCGGATCCGTATTTAGTTCCGGAGCCCAGTACATGTCTGTTATGGTATTTATACCTTATCTGTGAAATTTGGTGAGAAACATAACTGATTTGATGTAATTCGGATCTTCAGTTGAGAAAATAGGAATTTTAAAGTGTTCTTGAGAATTTCATATGTTTTGGTGCTAAATCCGTAGTTTTAGGTGTTATATTGGTGATTTGATCGCACGAGCAAGTCCGTATGATATTTTTAGACTTGTGTGCATGTTTAAGTTGGAGCCCGAATGTAACAACCCGATCGGACGTTCCGAGAGTTTTAGCCCCCTTTTCCTCGTTTCTGCTTCATTATATGTGGTCCACCTCCATTATGTTGTGTTAGGTTGGTTGGCTCGGGTTCAGAGCGACTTTTGGAGAGAAATAAGACACTTAGTCTTTTAACTTGGTTCAATAGTTGGAAAAGTCAACCGAAAGTTGACTTATAGGTATATGATGTCGGAATGTGGTTTTTATGGTTCGGATAGCTTTGTTAGGTGATTTGGGATTTAAGAGTGTATTCAGAATGTTATTCGTAGGTCCGTGGTAGAATTAGGCTTGAATTGGCAAAATTGAATTTTTGGAGATTTTCAATCGGCAGTGGAATATTAGCTATCGAAGTCAGAATGGAATTTCGGAAGTTGGAATAAGTTTGTAGAGTCGTTTGTGATGTGTGTGTAAATTTTTAGGTCGTTCAGACGTGGTTTGGTTGGTTTCGGCATCGTTGGCGAATTTCGGAAGTTTAGAAATCCTTAGGCTTGAATTTTGGATTTATTTGGTGTTTTGAATGATATTTTTGGGTGTAACGGGGGTTCGACTAAGTTCGTGTGATGATATATGACGTGTCAGTATATTTGGTTGAGGCTCCGAGGGACTCGGGGTGATTTCGGATGGTCATCGGAATGTTTGGATTTGGATTATGCAGCAGAAAGGCTGCTGGTGTGATTTTTCTGGTGTGGTCGCACCTGCGGACGGGGAGCCACAGGTGCGGAGAAATGTGCCGCATGAGCGGAAAATGGAGGCTTGGGAAGCTTCCACAGATGCAAAAGAAGGATCGCACCTGCGAGCCCGCAGGTGCGAATAGTAAACCGCAGATGCGTAAAATGGGAGCTTAAGTGGAACTCGCAGATGACACCTGGGACCGCAGGTGAGAGTCCGTAGGTGCGAGCAAGCGTTTAGTGGTTCTCCCTTGATGATAATTGTGCTTCTATCAATGTGATAAATGTAAACATGCTAGAAATCATGCTAAATGTTATGTTAAGGCTTCACACCGATACTGTTGAGAACCGAGCAGTCGTATTAATGCAAACATGCTAGAAACCATGCTAGATATTATGTTAAGGCTTTGTGCCGACACTGTTGAGACCCGAGTGGTCATTTATTTCTGTCATCTCATGTATTTCATTGATATTATATACTTGGTCCTGTCGTAGCATATCATATCATGTCTCAGTCTCGGTAATTGTTGATTTTGCACATTATATCATTGATTAGGGCTAGTTCATGCATTGTGAGCCCATGTGAGGGAGACTGGAGAGTGATGACTGAGTGAGGCCGAGAGCCTGATATTGAGTAACAGATATGGGATCAGGCTGCACGCCGCAACATGTTATATTGATTATGCCTGGATCTGGCTTATGATAGCGCTTGGGCTGTAGGAGCCCCTCCAGAGTCTGTAACACACCCCCAAAGAGCGTAGTGATATTTGAGGGATGGATCTTCCCTGGACATGGATCTTGTCCGAAGTGATATTTGAGGGATAGATCTTCCCTGGACATGGATCTTGTCCGAGGTGTTTATGTTCAGAGATGGATTTTCTCCATGAGGCTGGATTGGCCCGTTTCTCCCCGGTACTGAGTAATTGATGTCAGTGATGTGTATATGTATTCTGGGATGGATCTTCCCTGGGCCGTCGAGCCATATACAATACAGAGTGGTTGTGAGATGTATCATTATATGGAGATGGATCTTCTCCATAGGGATGGATCGGCCATCCTCAGTACTGAGTGACTTCTGTCTGATGTGTATATATTCATGGATAGATATTCCCTGGGCCATGCGAGCCATATACAATACTGAGTGAACGAGTATTTGAGAGGGGAGCACATTGCATTTCATACTGCTGATGCATTGGCATGTAGAGTACATTGAGTTATATATGTTAAACTGTTCAGAACCGTACTTGTCTTATCACCTTGAGATGTCCAATTAACTGAAAGCATGCCTAAATTTCTGTACATTAGTAACGTTGCAAATGTGGAGGTTTAGTCCATCACTACCTCTCAGCCCACAGTTTGGTCTTGTTACTTACTGAGTTGGTGTACTCACGTTACCCCTGCACCTTGTGTGCAGATCTAGGTAACCCTGGCCATAGTAGTGCCAATTGATCATTTTGGCTACGGATCATTTTCGGAGAGGACGAGGTAGCTACTTGGCGATCGCAGACCCGCCTATCTCTTTCCCTATCTTCATTGTGTATTTTTATTGATTATTTCCAAACAAAATTGTCTTGTTAAATTTTGGGAACAGTTGTAGTATTGGCTCATGACTTAGTGACACCAGATTTTGGGATTACTCTTTTTGCAGTATTTTGGGTTTGAATATATCTTTTATTTTGGTTCTCCTCTGATGAAAAAGGGTAATATTTAAATATTGTCATGATAGAAATCGAATTGGTTAAGGGTGTAGGATTTCCTAGTTCCACTATAGGCGCTATCACGACTGAGTTGGTTTTGGGGTCGTGACAAGTTGGTATCAGTGCCTACGTTGCATAGGTCTCACGAGTCATGAGCAGGTTTAGTATAGTCTTGCGAATCGGTACAGAGATGTCTGTACTTATCTTTGAGAGGCTGCGGAACCCTTAGGAAAAATCTCACATTCTTGAATTCTTGTCGTGCGAATTCATTATTCATCCAAAAGTGTAACTCTTTGAATTCCTTCCGTGTATTCGAATGCACACGTGAGCGCTCGGTATCACCTGTGCATCGACGACTTGTGATTTTCATGGATGAGGCGCGAGATGTGATTTATTTTGGATATTGATATGGGCCAGTCTGGAGGACTTGAGGCCGGATTTTGTCTGTGGCTTGAGTGCTGAGATTTCGATTGTGTGAGCACGGGCATGTGGGACTTATATGTCCGTATGTTTCCTTATTGGTGGAATTTTTGTGACTGGATGACTATGTGGTGAGTGTGATACGATGGTGAGATGTGTTCATATTATTTGATTGTGACAAAAATAATTGGCTGGAGATGTAGCAAGAACCATTGAGTGTTTGACTTCTGTCTTGAGTTGGCCTATGGACTCGAGCTGTGAGTACATTGAAGGACCTCTCATGTAGTGTAGTTGTCGAGTGAAGTGGATCTTCATGTTGTGTTATGATTTCAATGGTGAATGCAAGATTTGCTGATGATTTGAGATATTAGATGGTTTGTGTATATGAGCTTATGGAGGATTTAGTTGAATCTCACTGCGGTATTGTGGAGATGATAGCGTATGGGCATTGAGAGTTATTGCTTGTCTTGATCTATGGCTTTGAGCCAAGAGGGGGAGTCTGATAATGATAAGTTAGTGCACGATTGGGTGTTGTGTTGATTTCAGTTCGAGGTATTCTAGTGAATCAGTTATGACCTGCAGATGTGGAGTTTGAGAATGACTCGAGTAATGGAAATTTTTGGGTACGGGTTGTATTATACTCTATGGGAAAAATGGGTCCTATTGAATGATTGAGTTGTATTGGTAAAAGGTGTAATGTGTATGGAGCAGGAATTTGCTGGGTTGTTTAGGAGTGTGGGTTACTCCCTTGCGTGTTGGTGTGTTAATGGGGGCACAGACCATTCGATCTGTTTAATTAGTTTAATTGAAAATTTCGTAGAGTGTGCGGCTCTCGAGAATGGTTCTGATGGATCCAAGGTTTATGTATAACAATTTGGAATCTTCAAGATATGTGCTTGGGTAGAAACTGAGATTCTCATTGGGAGGTGTCAAGACTTGTGGCATTTCTATGTTATTATGGGTTCTACCTTCCGGTATCATGAAAGGGAAAACAACTTAAATTCATCGAAATTCTCTTTAGAGTAAGTATTTGAGATGTGGTACTTTTGAGTGCTTAAAAGATATCCAGCGGTTTATGAGCCTCAGGGTGATGTGGTTCTGTGCTAGGGTCTCGCGTGGTGATTTTTGGTTGAGGATTTTGGTACTATGGCGAGGAGAAGAATCAATTAGAAGGTAATTCAGAAGGGACTCGGAGAAAATAGGACAACTTGGTAGTAGATTGAACCGGCATGGTAATGAGTAAGATCGATTCGATGAGTGCTCATGATGTGGTAAGGCTCTACATGTGATTCGGGGCAATGCTCTTGGGTTTTGATGGCCTACGTAGCTTAGTTGAGTTAGAGGGATTCCGTCCTGACGGGTTAGTTCAGTACAATGGGTTTCAGAGGGTTCTTGATGGTCTCTACCATAGTTGAGATGTATATTTCCTACTGGTGCGTGAGGCATGTGGCATATTGTAATTTTCTCTAGAATAAAAATCAAATGGAATGTCTTAGCTGATTAAGTACGTCGTCGCTTGTGGCTCGGAGATTATGAAGTTCTCATATTTATCATAGGATGGCATGGTATATGAGATATGTTGTGTAGGGTTGAGATTTGCATGTGTGAGGTCACAGTTCAGTTCTGGAAGGGAGGTCATAAATTCTTAGGCAACATGGGCAGTTTCAGATGACTAGGTAAATGATATCACTAATTGGTGTGGCTTGATGAGGGTATCCATTTCAGGAAGGGAAATGTGTTTGAGTTAAGGGTGCTTCATTGGTATTGCGGCGCTCTCGTGTTAGATCGACTGCTGATATTCTAGTTTGTTTGGTAGCACAGAAGAATTTTAGAAGTATCCCTCTTGGAATGGCCTAGTATTAGAGGTACGTTATGTATCGAGCGGTGGAGTTTGGATCAGATATGGTGATTCAGGCGCTTCATGGACTTCGATACTGAGAGTTCTCATGAATAGGTGATTTTGTAGTTGTGGACTATGAAGATGCGAGCAGGGCTAGTCAGATGTTAGTATGTGCCATGATTCAATCATTGTGAACTTTCAGAGAGTTATCTATCTATTACGGGTGATCAGAGTTGATTCAGGGTTCATTGTTAGGCCCAGTATGGGTGTGTGTTCTGCACCGGGTCGGAATTGTTGACTCTGAATTTCTATTGTTGAAGGATGTACCATTTGATTGACATTGAGCTTATTTGTGTTCTGGAGTTATCTATGAGTTACCCTTCGGTGTTGCGAGGAGTTGTGATTGTTGGCTATATGCACATATGGTGCGGTTCTATTGGTGCTTTATAGCGGGATTTGAGTAAGGTAAGTAATTGGGTATTGAGGGATTGAGGCGTATTGGTCATGTTCTTTTGGGTTTGTGTGGCATGGTATTGTCTGATTCCCCGTGGTTATGGCAATGCACTCTGGGTACTTGATGTCGAATTGCGCATGGTTATTGATTTCGAGCAAGTTGGCTCGAAGTAGTTCATGTGGATTAGTGTTTGGATGGAGTCACTCATTGCAGTGAAGTTATGATCCTTCGAGTTATATTCGTGTGTTCTGGTTCTACGATGTTTGAGGCGTTCTTAGCATTGCGTTGTGGTGACACCCGTTGATCTTGAGGGACGGTTCTCTAGTTTAATGTCATTTTCCCATGTTTAAGTACATCTGGAATGTTGCTTATTAGTGCACGGGCTGCACAGGTTGTGGCTTTAAGCTGCATTGATACATCATGTCGCTAGAGTGGTTGTGGTAGACGAGATGAGATCGTCGGACATAGAATGGGTACTTCCGGATTTGGTTGCGGTATAATTGGGAGGATAGTGATGCTGATCGGCTTAAAGGTCTTGCTATATTTCCTGTCAAAGAGAGGGAGTTCCATCACTTGTTGATCTGAAAACTGATTTTGGGTTTATGTGTGTCTCTTTCATCATTTGCAGTATAAGAAGGTGTTAGAACGGGTCTCTATTTGATAGTGGGGTTATTACTGGCATTTGGTTGTTTGAACAACTACGATGATTAGAAGTTTTCGCTATGAGCATTTGAGTGATGTGGCATATCATGTGATTTCATTTGGGTTACGGGGAAGGTTTGGTACAGCTTGTCCGTATTTACGCAGCTTATAGATGTGGGATTTTGATCTTATAAATTATTTCAGAAGTGGAAATTTGGTTCTAAGGTTTATGGGCTAGGTTGAATTATGAAATTTCAATTATGTTGTGTTATCAGACCTTTATGGGGTAGGGTGACATGGGATCACCCCGGGTATGTGCGTGGTAAGGTTATTCGGCGATTTGATGGCTTTTGGGGACGAACGTTTGTCTAAGAGGGGGAGAATGTAACAACCCGATCTGTTGTTCCGAGAGTTTTAGCCCTGTTTCCCCTGTTTCTGCTTCATTATATGTGGTTCAGCTCCATTATGTTGTGTTAGGTTGGTTGGCTCGGGTTCGGAGCGATTTTTGGAGAGAAATGAGACACTTAGTCTCTTATCTTGGTTCAATAGTTGGAAAAGTCAACTTGTAGTTGACTTATAGGTATATGATCTCAGAATGTGGTTTTAATGGTTCGGATAGCTTTGTTAGGTGATTTGGGACTTAGGAGTGTATTCAAAATGTTATTCGGAGGTCCGTGGTAGAATTAGGCTTGAATTGGCGAAATTAGATTTTTGGCGATTTCCGGTCGGCAGGGAATATTAGCTATCGGGGTCGGAATGGAATTTCGAAAGTTGGAATAAGTTCGTAGAGTCGCTGTGATGTGTGTGTAAATTTTCAGGCGTTCAGACGTGGTTTGGTTGGTTTCGGCATCCTTGGCGAATTTCGGAAGTTTAGAAATCCTTAGGCTTGAATTTTGAATTTATTGGTGTTTTGAATGATATTTTTGAATGTAACGGGGATTCGACTAAGTTCGTGTGATGATATATGACGTGTTGGTATATTTTAGTTGAGGCCCCGAGGGGCTCGGGGTGATTTCGGATGGTCATCAAAAGGTTTGGATTTGGATTATGCAGCAGAAAGGCTGCTGGTGTGATTTTTCTGGTGTGCCGCACCTGCGAACAGGGAGCCGCAGGTGCGATGGGTGCAAGTGCAGAGAATGTGCCGCAGGAGCGGAAAATGGAGGCTTGGGCATCTTCCGGAGATGCAAAAGAAGGATCGCACCTGCGAGCCCGCAGGTGCGAATGGTAAACCGGAGATGCGGAAAATGGGAGCTTAAGTGGAACTCGCAGATGCGCGCTGGGACCGCAGGTGCGGAACCCCTGGGCAGAGCATATAATTACTTGCCTTCGCGAATTTTAGGCAGTGTTCATCATATTTTCATTCGGGTTGAGGCTTTTGGGAGCAAATTGAAGAGGTACTTCAAGGGATTTTCGTGGAGGTAAGTTTCTTGGACCTAAAACTCGATTCTATGTTGGTATTTGACTGATTAAGCATGGAGTTAGTGGAATTTAATGGTATAATTTGAGAGGTTAGGGCTTGGAAATTTGAGACTTTGCTTTAAGGATTTGAGGGGTCATTTGTTGTCGGATTTTGATATATTTTGTATGTATGGACTCGTGAGAGTGTAAGGATTCTAGTTTTGTGATTTTTATCGGATTTCAAGACGTGGTCCCGAGGGTCGGGTTTGGCCGAATTCAGGATTTGTGATGTAATTTGATAAATTTGATGTGGGCTTCGCTCCTTTAGCATATATTAATGATATAATACTGAGGTATTTTGGTTAGATTCGGGGTGATTTGTGACCGAGTCGAGCGGCAAGGGCATTGCAGAGTAGAGTTTTGGCTTGATTGAGGTAAGTAATGCTTCCAAACTTGGAGGGTTCGAAACCCCGAATTACCTGTTATGTGATTTCAATTGGGTGACGCACATACCAATTGACGGCCGTGCGAGCGTGCACCGTGAGACTTATGACCTGGTTCATTCCATGGAACCGTTTAGTGGTTCTCCCTTGATGATACTTGTGTTTCTATCAATGTGATAAATGCAAACATGCAAAAAATCATGCTAAATGTTATGTTAAGGCTTCACGCCGATACTGTTGAGACCCGAGCGGTCGTCTTATTGCAAACATGCTAGAAACCATACTAGATTTTATGTTAAGGCTTAGCGCCGACATTGTTGAGACCCGAGTGGTCATTTAATTATGTCATCTCATGTATTCCATTCATATTATATACTCAATCCTGTCATAGCATATCATATCATGTCTCAGTCTCGGTAATTGTTGATTTTGTACATTAAATCATTGATTCGGGCTAGTTCATGCATTGTGAGCCCATGTGAGCGAGACTGGAGAGTGATGACCGAGTGAGGCCGAGAGCCTGATATTGAGTGACATATTGGGATCGGGTTGCACACCGCAACATGTTATATTGATTATGCCTGGATCTGGCTTATGATAGCGCTTGGGCTGTAGGAGCCCCTCCGGAGTCTGTAACACACCCCCAGTGAGTGCAGTGATATTTGAGGGATGGATCTTCCCTGGACATGGATCTTGTCCGAAGTGATATTTGAGGGATGGATCTTCCCCTGACATGGATCTTGTCTTAAGTGTTTATGTTCGAATATGGATTTTCTCCATGAGGCTGGATTGGCCCGTTTCTCCCCAGTACTGAGCAATTGATGTTATTGATGTGTATACGTATTCTAGGATGGATCTTCCCTGGCCGTCGAGCAATATACAGTACCGAATGGTTGTGAGATGTATCATTATCTAGAGATAGATCTTCTCCATAGGGCTGGATCGGCCTTCCTCAGTACTAAGTGACTTCTGTCTGATGTGTATATATTCTGGGATGGATCTTCCCTGGGCCATGCGAGCCATATACAGTACTGAGTGAACGAGTATTTGAGAGGGGACCACATTGTGCATTTCATACTGTTGATGCATTGGCATGTTGAATAAATTGAGTTAAATATGCTAAAATGTTCAGAACCGTACTTGTCTTATCACCTTGAGCTGTCTAATTAACTGAAAGCATGCCTAAATTTCTGTACATTGGTTACGTTGCAAAAGTGGAGGTTTAGTCTATCACTACCTCTCAGCCCACAGTTTGGGCTTGTTACTTACTGAGTTGGTGTACTCACGTTACCCCCTGCACCTTGTGTGCAGATCTAGGTATCCCTCGCCATGGTAGTGCCAGTTGATCATTTTGGTTGCGAATCATTTTCGGAGAGGACGAGGTAGCTGCTTGACGATGCAGACCCGCCTATCTCTTTCCCTATATTCCTTGTGTCTTTTATTGATTATTTCCAGACAAAGTAGTCTTGTTAAATTTTGGGAACAGTTGTAGTATTGGCTCATGACTTAGTGACACCAGATTTTGGGATTTCTCTTTTTGCAGTATTTTGGGTTTGAATCTATCTTTTATTTCGGTTCTCCTCTGATGAAAAAGGGAAATATTTAAATATTGTCACGATAGAAATCGAATTGGTTAATAGTGTAGGCTTGCCTAGTTCCACGATAAACGCCATCACGACCGGGTTGGTTTTTGGGGTCGTGACATCCGAGGGATCGGGTAAGTTTCGGATAGGCTACGAGATGACTTACACTTAGAAAATCTTGTGTGTTTGTTGTTTCTGGTGTGATGCTATTTTGTTCTTCGCGATTCCGAAGCCACTCTTGCGATCTTGAAGGGTAAATTGGGTTGGGAATCAACGAGTTGTTCTACGCGAACGTGGGCCTAGGCTCGCGAACGCGAGAGTCAGGGCAGACAGACCCTCGTGGACGCGTGAGACTCTTCGCGAACGCGAAGGCCTTTCTGGCCGTTGTGCATCGCGATCGTGACAGGTATTTCGCGAACGCGATGAAGACCTGTCCAGTAATTTTAAAATAGAACCAAAATTGGGACTTCGTCCCAAATTTCAATTTTCATCACTAGAACTCGACCTAGGGTGATTTTTGAAGAGGGAATTCAACACCAAATCATAGGTTTTCACTCGTTAACTCGTTTTTTTCAATTTCCATCATCACCCATTGAATTCCTAGCCTTAAATCTTGTTCTTTCATGGTAGAAATTAGGGATTTTGGGAGAACTGGGGGATTTTATAAATTTGGGAATTTAGACCTCGATTTGGGGTCAGATTCCGGAACTAATTACATATTCGGGCTCGAGGGTGAATGGGTAAATGAGTTTTGGTCCGAACTTCGAGTTTTGACCAAGCGGGTCCGGGGTCGATTTCTGACTTTTTGGGGGAAAGTTTAGGAAACCTATAATTATGTATTGAAACTGATTTCTTTAGCAATAATTAATGTTAGTAACTTAATTATGACTAGATACGGGTGGATTGGAGGTGGAACCTAGAGGAAAAGCGGTGGTTGAGCTTTGATTTGGCCTTTTGAGCGAGGTAAGTGTCGTGTCTAGCTTTGGCTTGAGGGATTAGGTATTATTTGCTTATTTGATACATGTTTGGTTGTTGAGTACAATGTATAGGTGAGGTGACGAGGAGCTACGAATTGTTGTCGATTCATAGCATGTGAGTGAGTCCTATTCTTGCAATTGTTGTAGTCTTTAATCATATTGTTCATGCTTAGTGTAGCCATTTGTGATGTTGGGCAACTTCTATCCGGTTTTACTGAGATTTGGTAATTGTTGAATATTGACTCAAGGTTGAGGTTGATATTGTGGCACTAAGTAAATAAAATACTGATTTTTCTTTGATATTTCTATCTATCCGTTATTATTGATCTTTGATTGGTGAGGAAGAATGTAAAGCACGAAGGATGATGACGTGCAATTTCTTTTACCGTTCTTACTTGTTTAATCTGTTTTAGGCATTTTAATTTATCCGGTTATATCATTATTTTTTATTTTTTACAGTGTGAACCCTTCAGCATGTCCCCTCCCAATATTTTCTATCTTATTTTTGCTATTGTTTTTATTGCTACATGTATGATTATACTGAACAGGTTGTTTGTGGGTGTCTTGTCCTAGCCTCGTCACTACTTCGCCGAGGTTAGGCTCGACACTTACTAGTACATGGGGTCGGTTGTACTGATACTGTACTGTAAACGTTTTGTGCAGATTCAGGTATCGGTCCGAGCTGATTCTGAGATTTGTTGCTGACTTCACTACACAGGAGACCCAAGGTAGATCTACCGACGTCCGCAAACCTTGGAGTCCCCTCCTACCTGCTCATTTTACTGTTTTATTGACTCATAAATGGTTTTATTTCTCCTTCAGCCAAATATTTGTAGATAAATCATAGAAGTCCATGAGTTATGACTCCAGATCATGGATAGTTATGTATAAATACTCGATTTTGTTATAAATTTCCGTTTTCTTATTAATTCGATATGTGTTAATTGTTGTTAATCACCAAAGTTTTAAGATTATTGCATATTGAATCTCTAACATTGTCTTGCCTAGAAAGTGTGATGTTAGGCGCCATCACGATCACGACGGTGAAAATTTAGGGTCGTGACAAGTTGGTATCCGAGCTCTAGGTTACTTAGGTCTCACAAGTCACAGACAAGCTTTGTAGAGTCTGGGAGATCGGTACAGAGACGTTTGTACTTATCTCCCAGAGGCTATGAAGTTTAAGAATAAATTTCACTTTTATTCAACTCTGTCGTGCGATTTTGTTATCTCAATACTGATTGAACTCTCCTATTCTTTTTCTCTCGCAGATGGAGAGCGCACGTACCGCTTCCTCTGTTGATCACTAGTCAGAGCCTCCAGTAGCAGCTTCTACGAGGGGCAAAGTCCGAGGCCGTGCCAAAGACCGAGGCAGTGGTAGGGCTCAGCCCAGGGCCCGAGCAGCAGCCCCAGCTGTGGAGCCTCAGGTAGCGTTCGATGAGGAGGTTCCAGCTCATACTATTCTTACCGAACCAGCTCAGGTCCCGGAGGGGTTCATTGCCACCCCAATACTCCAGGATGACTTGATCCGATTAGTGGGCCTCATGGAGAGTGTAGCTCAGACTAGCGCATTCCCCATGGCACCAGTCGTATCTCAAGCTGGAGGAGGAGCCCAGAATCCTACTACTCACATCCAGAGCAGATGGCTCCCAATTTCAGACTCCAGCAGCCCACCCAGTCGAAGTAGTTAAGTCGGTTGCTGCGGCACAACCCTTTGATGGGTCAGCTATGTCCTCTGAGGCTTTGTGGAGGTTGGATAGGTTTACCAAGATCTTTCCAGTTTGTTTCAGTGGAGCTACTTCAGAGGATCCCCAGGAGTATCTTGATAGATGTCACGATGTTCTTCGGAACATGGGTATATTGGAGACCAATGGGGTCGACTTTGCTGCTTTTCAGATGACTGGTTCTGCCAAGAAATGGTGGAGGGATTCTTTATTGACCAGACCAGATGGGTCGCCTGCTCTTACTTGGGACCACTTCTCCCATCTCTTCTTAGAGAAGTTTCTGCCTATCACCTTGATAGAGGAGCGCCGCCGACAGTTCGAGTGTCTCCAGCAGAGCAGCATGACTGTTACTCAGTGTGAGACCCTTTTACTGGATTTGGATCGTTATGCTATTCTTTTTCTTCCCACAGAGAGAGAGAGAGAGAGAGAGAGAGAGAGAGTGAGGAGGTTTATTAAGGGTATTGCTCATCCTATTAGATTGCAAATGGATAAGGAGACAAGGAGTGATATTTCTTTTCAGTATGCGTCTAATGTCACCAGACGAGTTGAGATGGTTCTTGGACAAGGAGGTTAGGGGTCGGACAAGAGACCTCATCATTCCGGTGGATTTAGCGGTGCCTCGTCTGGAGGCGGGGGTACTTATGGTAGAGGCCATCCTTCCAGGACATTTCATTCAGCACTTTAGGCATCCCACTGTGCCCCAGGTGGTTGTGGCTCTTATATGCCTTATTCTGATCAGCCAGCCTACGCTGCACCACCAGCTCCTATCAGTGCACCTCTCCTTCAGAGTTTTCAGGGTGATTATTCGGGTCGGTAGGGATAGTTTTCCAGCCAACAGTCTCAGCAACCGAAGTCTTGTTATGCTTGTGGTGATCCGAGGCACATTGCTAGATATTGCCCTCGTGCGTCGAGCAATTCACAGCACCAGAGTTTTCGTGCCATGGTTCCGGCACCAGTAACTGCACCGCCTGCTCAGCCAGCCAGAGGCAGGGGTCAAGCAGTTAGAGGTATGGACCTGATTGTTTGAGGTGGAGGTCAGGCCGTTAAAGGTGGAGGTCCACCAGCTAGAGGTTGTTCTAGGGATATGATTCAGAGTGGTGGGGACCAACCTTGATGTTATGATTTCCATCCAGACCTGAGGTTGAGTCATCTGATGTTGTCATTATATGTACTGTTTCAGTTTGCAGTAGAGATGCTTCAGTTCTATTTGATCCGGGGTCTACTTACTCCTATGTGTCATCTTATTTTGCTTCATATTTGGTCGTATCTCGTGATTCCTTGAGTGCCCCTGTATATGTGTCCACACCTGTGGGAGATGCTATCATTGTAGATCGTGTATATCATTCGTGTGTAGTCATTATTAGGAGTTTTGAGTCCAGTGTAGACCTTCTGCTCTTAGATATGGTGGATTTTGATGTTATATTGGGTATGGATTGACTGTCACCTTATCACGCTATCTTGGACTGTCACGCTAAGATAGTGACCTTAGCCTTGCCGGGGTTGCCTCGATTAGAGTGGAGAGGGACTCCCGACCATTCTACCAACATGTTTATTTCTTATATGAAGGATCGGCGTATGGTCGAGAAGGGGTGTTTGGCCTATTTGGCTTATGTTCGTGATTCTAGTGCTGAGGTTCCCTCTATGGATTCTGTGCCTACTGTTCGAGAGTTTCCAAAGGTATTTTCTACAGACCTGCCGAGGATGCCACCTGACAGGGATATTGACGTTTGCATTGATATGGCTCCGAGCACTCTGCACATTTCTATTCCGCCATACCAGATGGCCCCACCACAGTTGAAAGAGCTGAAGAAACAGTTGCAGTATTTGCTTGATAAGGGGTTCATTAGACCTAGTGTCTCGCCCTGGGGTGCACTGGTGTTATTTGTAAATAAGAAATATGGGTCTACGAGGATGTGTATAGACTATCGACAGTTAAAAAGAGTCACCATCAAGAACAAGTATCCGTTGCCGAGGAATAATGATTTATTTGATCAGCTTCAGGGAGCCAAGGTGTTTTTGAATATTGATTTAAGATCTGGCTACCATCAGTTGAGGATTAGGGCATCCTTTGTCCCTAAGACAGCTTTTCGTACGCGGTATGGGCACTATGAGTTTCTGGTGATGTCCTTTCGGTTGACTAATGCCCCAACAACATTTATGGACTTGATGAACCGAGTGTTCAAGATTTATTTAGATTCCTTTGTGGTCATGTTTATTGATAACATATTGATATACTCTCGCAGTCGAGAGGAGCATGAGCAGCACCTCAGGATAGTGCTCCAGACTTTGAGGGACAGTCAGTTGTATGCTAAATTTTTGAAGTGCGAGTTTTGGTTGGATTGAGTCACTTTCTTGGGCCACGTTGTATCAACAGAGGGTATTTAGGTAGATCCTAAGAATATGAGGCAGTCCAGAACTGGCCTAGACCCACTTCAGCCACGGAGATCAGGAGCTTCTTGGGTTTGGCGGGTTATTACCGTCGATTTGTGGATGGGTTTTCATCTATACATCCGTTGGTCGGACGAGTGTAAGGCGAGCTTTCAGAAGCTCAAGACAACTTTGACTTCAGTGACGGTGTTGGTATTACCATCAGGTTCAGGATCTTACACGGTGTATTGTGATGCCTCCCATATTGGGCTCGGAGCAGTATTGATGCAGGAGGGCAGGGTGATTGCCTATGCGTCTCGACAATTGAAGGTTCATGAGAAGAATTACCTTGTTCATGATTTAGAGTTGGCAGCCATTGTTCATGCACTGAAGATTGGAGGCACTATCTTTATGGCATGTCGTGTGAGGTTTTAACGGATCATCGCAGCCTTCAGTATTTGTTCAAGCAAAAGGATCTCAATTTGAGGCAGAGGAGGTGGTTGGAGCTATTGAAAGACTATGATATCACTATATTGTATCATCCGGGAAAGGCCAATATGGTGGTCGACGCATTGAGTAGAAATGCAGTGAGTATGGGCAACCTTGCAATCATTTTAGTCAGCGAGAGGCCGCTAGCTTCAGACGTTTAGACTTTGGCCAACTAGTTTGTGCGGTTGGACATTTCATATCCCAGCTGTGTTTTAGCTTGCACAGTCGCTCGGTCTTTCTTGTTTGAGCATATCAGAGATCGGCAATATGATGATCCTCATTTGATGGTCCTTAGGGACACAGTTCGGCATGGTGGTGCCAAGCAGGTTACCATTGGAGATGACGGAGTTCTAAGGATGCAGGGTCGTGTGTGTGTGCTTAATGTTGATAGGAATCGTGAGTTGATCCTTGAGAAGGCTCACATTTCTCGGTATTCTATCCACTCGGGTGCCGCCAAGATGTACCAGGACCTGCTGCAACATTATTGGTGGAGGAGGATGTAAAAGGATATAGTTGCTTATTATGTCGGTGCTTGAATTGTCAGCAGGTGAAGTATGATCACCAGAGACCCGGTGGTTTACTTCAGCAGATAGAGATTCCTGAGTGGAAAAGGGAGCGTATCACTATAGACTTTGTTGTTGGACTCCCATAGACTCAGAGGAAGTTCGACGCAGTTTGGGTCATCGTGGATAGACTGACTAAGTCAGCGCACTTCAGTCCTGTGGTAGTTACCTATTCTTCGGAGCGGCTGGCAGAGATTTATATTTGGGAGATCGTCCGTCTTCACGGTGTGCCCGTGTCCATCATTTCTGATCGAGGTACGCAGTTTACCTGCAGTTCTGGAGGGAAATATAGCGCGACTTGGGTATGCGGGTTGAGTTGAGCACAATATTTCATTCTCAGACAGACAGGCAGTCCGAGCATACTATTCATATCCTGGAGGATATGCTCCCCGTTTGTGTTATAGACTTCGGATGATCGTGGGATCAGTTCTTTCCCCTTGCAGAGTTCGCCTACAACAACAACTACCAGTCAAGCATTCAGATGGCTCCCTATGAGGCATTATATGGTAGATGGTTCAGGTCGCCAGTTGGATGGTTTGAGCAGGGAGAGGCTCGGTTGTTGGGTACTGATCTAGTACAAAAGACCTTGGACAAGGTCAAGATTATACAGGATCGACTTCGCACAGCTCAGTCCAGGTAAAAAGGTTATGCCGACCGTAGAGTTCGTGATGTGGTGTTCATGGTCGGGGAGAGAATATTTCTTCGGGTATCACCCATGAAGGGTGTCATGAGGTTTGGAAAGAAGGTCAAGTTGAGCCCTAGCTATATCGGGCCTTTTGAGATTCTCGATAGAGTGGGAAAGGTGGCTTATAGGCTTGCGTTGCCTCCATGGTTATCATCAGTTCATCCAATATTTCATGTGTCCATGCTCCGAAAGTATCATGATGACTCGTCCCACGTGTTATATTTCAACTCTGTCCGTTTGGAAGAGCCGGTAGCTATTCTAGACCGACAGGTTCGTCAGTTGAGGTTGAAGAGCTATCCTTCAGTTCGAGTGCAGTGGAGAGGTCAGCCTGTTGAGGAAGCTACTTGAGATTCCGAGTCGGACATGCGGAGTAGATATCCCCACTTATTCGCTAGTTCAGGTACTTTTCTATGTCCGTTCGAGGACAAACGGTTGTTTTAGAGGTGGAGATTATGTTTTAGAACTCAATTCTACGCTCGTTAGCCTTAAAAACCTCATTTTTAACCTCCTCGATTTACATGCACATTCCGGGCGTGTTTCTGGAAAGCTTTTATGTGGAAAATTGAAGAAATAATAAATTTTGGCCTTAAAAATGTTTTTTAGTTGACTTCGGTCAATTGTAAAATATGGGACCTGGGCGTATGCCCGGAATCAAATTTCAAGGTCCCTAGCTCGAGATATGAATTTTTGATTAAAATTGAAACACTGAAATTATAATGGTTTTTAAGAAATTAGTTAATGTTGATCTTGTTCGTATCGGGTCTGTATTTTAGCTCCAGAGTCCGGTACAGGTCCGTTATGGTATTTATACCTTATGTGTGAAATTTGGTGAGAAACGGAACTGATTTGACGTAATTCGGACCTTCGGTTGAGAAAATAGGAATTTTAAAGTGTTCTTGGGAATTTCATATGTTTTGGTTCTCAATTCATAGTTTTAGGTGTTATTTTGGAGATTTGATCGCACGAGCAAGTCCGTATGAAGTTTAAACTTGTGTGCATGTTTAGGTTGGAGTCCCTAGAGCTCGAGTACGTTTCGGATAGGCTACGGGATGATTTACACTTAGAAAATCTTGTGTGTTTATTATTTCTGGTGTGCTGCTATTTTGTTCTTCGCAATTGTGAAGCCACTCTCGCGATCGCGAAGGGTAAACTAGGCTGGGAATCAACGAGTTGTTCTACGTGAACGCGGGCCTAGGCTCACGAACGCGAAGGTCAGGGGAGACAGACACTCGCGAACGCGTGCGACTCTTCACGAACGCGAAGGCCTTTCTGGACGCTGTGCATCGCGATCACGATAGATCTTTTGCGACGCGATGAAGACTTGTCCAGTAATTTTAAAACAGAACCAAAAAAGGGACTTCGTCCCAAATTTTATTTTCCATCACTAGAAATCGACCTAGGGCGATTTTTGAAGAGGGAATTCAACACCAAATCATAGGTTTTCACTCTTTAACTCGTTTTCTTCAATTTCCATCATCACCAATTGAATTCCTAGCCTTAAATCTTATTCTTTCATGATAGAAATTAGGGATTTTAGGAGAATTAGGGGATTTTGTAAATTTGGGGACTTAGACCTCGATTTGGGGTCGGATTCCGGAACTAATTACATATTCGGGTTCGGGGGTGAATGGGTAAATGGGTTTTGGTCCGAACTTCGAGTTTTGACCAAACGGGCCCGGGGTCGGTTTTTGACTTTTTGGGAAAAAGTTTGGGAAACCTATAATTATGTATTGAAACTGATTTCTTTAGCAATAATTAATGTTATTAAGTTAATTATGACCAGATACGGGTATATTGAAGGTGGAACCTAGAGGAAAACAAGTGGTTGAGCTTTGATTTGGCCTTTGGAGCACGGTAAGTCTCGTGTCTAACTTTGGCTTGAGGGATTAGGTATTATTTGCTTATTTGCTACGTGTTTGGTTGTTGAATACAATGTATAGGTGAGGTGACGAGCACCTATATGTTGTTGTCGAGTCATAGCATGCGAGTGAGTCCTATTCTTGCAATATTTGTAGTCTTTAATCATATTGTTCATGCTTAGCGTAGCCATTTGTGATGTTGAGAAACTTCTATCGGGTTTTACTGAGATTTGGCAATTGTTGAATATTGGCTCAAGGTTGAGGTTGATATTGTGGCACTAAGTATTGATTTTTCTTTGATATTTCTATCTATCCGTTATTATTGATCTTTGATTGGTGAGGAAGAGTGTAAAGCACGAAGGGTGATGTCGTGCCATTGCATTATTTCATATGGTGAGGAAGAGTGTAAAGCACGAAGGGTGATTCCATGCCATTTCATTATTTCATATGGTGAGGAAGAGTGTAAAGCACGAAGGGTGATGCCGTGCCATTTCATTATTTCATATGGTGAGGTTGAGAGTAAAAGCACGAAGGGTGATGCCGTGCAGTTTGTTTTACCGTTCTTACTTGTTTTATTTGTTTAAGGCATTTGGATTTATCCGGTTATATCATTATTTCTGATTCTTACAGTGTGAACCCCTCAGCATGTCCCCTCCCAATATTTCCTGTCTTATTTCTGCTATTGTTGTTATTGCTACATGTATGATTATACTGCACCGGTTGTTTGTGGGTGTCTTGTCCTAGCCTCGTCACTACTTCGCCGAGGTTAGGCTCGACACTTACCAGTACATTGGGTCGGTTTTACTGATACTGCACTCTGCACTTTCTGTGCAGATTCAGGTATCGGTCCGAGCTGATTCTGAGATTTGTTGCTGACTTTACTACACAGGAGACCCAAGGTAGATCTACTGACGTCCGTAGATCCTGGAGTCCCCTCCTACCTGCTCATTTTACTGTTTTCTTAACTGATAAACAATTGTATTTTTCCTTCAGCCAAATATTTGAAGATAAATCATAGAAGTTTGTGAGTTGTGACTCCAGATCATGGGTAGTTATGTATAAATACTCGATTTTGTTATAGATTTCCGTTCCTTATTAATTCGATATGTGTTAATTGTTGTTAATCACCGAAGTTCTTAAGATTATTGCGTATTAAATCTCTAACGTTGGCTTGCCTAGCAAGTGTGATGTTAGGCATCATCACGATCCCGACGGTGGGAATTTCGGGTCGTGACAAGTTCGTCACAAATTTCTAAAATACCAAAAGATTCAAATTCTTCAATTTGTTTTGTTCTTTTTGAATAATTGTGGTAAAAGTATTTTTTGTGTTATTTGGTTATAGTATATACAACTATATTTTTCATAAGATATTTTACGCCTCATAAATCATAATAAACGCATTTAAAAACTTATGTGGAGTAGGGTTTTTGTTTTATTGATCTAGCTTAGTGAGATTAATATTCGTTATTTTAGGAACTTATATATTTTTCTTTAATATATGTTTGATAACGAAGAACACATTATTAAATAATAATTACTTAATTTTTAAAATTTATATATTCATTGACACGCGCAGGTACTGTTACGCGGTGCCTTCCTGAGATTCCTTGGAAGGGCGACATAAGGCTAAGCAACTAATGTCAGTGCAGTTGCTGTTCGCCAACTGAGGTCCCCTCTGCACGCTAGACGAGATTATCAGTGTCGTACGAGAAAACCAATGTCAAGAACAATTGAGAGAACATTGTTAAAGAAAGCTTGATTGCATTAATGAAAGCTATTACAAAAGAAGGCAACGCGGTCTCGAGGGGGAGAGACACCAGTATAGAGAATTGCTTGCTAGAAAGTTTTTGATTGCTTGATCCCCCCTAATAATGCTTAAAAAAATAAACCAAAGTTACAAGACTTGACCTAAATATGCTAGAAAATCATAATGGAAATACATGGAATAAAACTACCCTATATTTACAATGAAAAGGACTTAGTTTTCTTTAAGGTAGAAACAGGACCGTTGTCACCAACTTTGTCTTAGGTTTCACAATCTGCATGCGCAACAGCGCATTTGGCAGAGCTGCCTGCGGCTTGGCGCTGGCGAGGGATATCGGTGGGGAACCAGAGGCACATGCGCTCTTGTCACTTGGAGCGGCCAAGACCACGGGGCCGTCCGTGGCGCTAGGCATTGGGAGGCTTGCCAGGACGCCATGGGGCGCGCCCAAGGAGTTATGGGGCATGGATGGAAAGCCGCCCATGACATTCTCCCCCACCTGAGTTGGAAACTTCCTCGGCGCCTTACTTGCAAGATAATCTTCAATTAGGCTCTTGTAGGCTTTGAGGTTTTTTCCCATCTCCCATGTATTCTCCTCTGCATCACAACCCTACCATTTCACCAAAAACTCTTGTTGATCCTTCCTTTGGGCGGAAATCACCCAATCATCAAGTATGGCTTCAGCATGCCTTTTCCCGGTTCAATTGGGGCCTCGAATAATGGGTATTGTGAGTTGGAACCGTGAAGGGTCCTCCGTGTCTTCCCGAAAAGGTTTCATAAGGCTAACACGGAAGATGGGATGGATTTTCCACCAAATTGGGGTATCTACCCGGTATGCAACTGTCCCAATGCGTTTTTCAATAGACAAGGGTCCAATGTATTTTTGCAATAGGCGAGGGTCATGGACCCCTGCAAACAACACCGCTTTGGAATTTTGACCATCACTTTGTCTCCTACTTGGTATTCAACAAAGCGACGATTTTTATCAGCATGCCTCTTCATCCGCTTTTGGGCTTTGACTAGATAGCTCTGCACTATCTCCAAATTTTGCTTCCTTTATTTTGAGAAGCTAGCAGCTCGAGGAGATTTTGACATTTTTGGTGCATTCACAGTGTGTGGGTGTAGCGGTTGTTTCCCGGTAACAATTTCAAAAGTGCTTTTATTTGTACTAGAGCTCTTTTGTGAATTGAAACACAGTTAAGCAGCATCCAGAAACTTCACCCAATTCTTCTGTGATCCGATAACAAAGTGGAGGATATATTCCTCCAACATACCATTGAACCGCTCCATCTGTCCATCAGATTGCGGAAGAAAACTTGAGCTATGACTCAATTTTGACCCGAGGCACTTAAATAGTTGGGTCCAAAAGTTGCTAGTGAAGCGTGAATCGCGGTCACTAACGATATCTTTGGGCAGGCCCCAATATTTGACGACATGAGAGAAGAAGAGTCGAGTTGTATCTTCTGCTGATAAATATTGTGGTGCTGCAATAAAGGTGGCATACTTGGAAAACTGATCCACCACAACCAAGATAGTTATGAAATATCCGACCTTGGGCAATCCGGTGATGAAATCTAGAGACACGCTTTCCCGGGGTCTCTTTGGGACAGCTAGTGGTTCCAAGAGTCTCGCTTGTGTCAAGCGGTCAGACTTGTCCTTCTGTCATACTAGACAAGTCCTCACATATTGAGCGACGTCATCGGCCATTTGAGGCCAATAATATGCACGGCGAAGTAATGCCATGGTGCGTTCTTCGCAGGGATGGCCGGCCCACAAAGTGTCGTGGCATTCCACCAGAAGAGTCCTTCTCAGATATCCTCCTTTAGGAACATAAAGTCGGTTCCCTTTTACCTTCAGGAAACTATCCTTCATGTAGAACTGGCGAATTTTGCCCTGTCCTGCTAGATCAACCAAATACTGTGCAGCAGGATCCTTGATGAGTAGATCATGTATCTGGACTTTTATGGTGGTAGCTACTTCTCTCCCCCTTAGGGTGGCTAGTAGGCACACTGATGCTAGGTCATCTCTCCGACTGAGCACATCAGCAATATGATTAGTCTTCCCACTTCTGTACTCCAGGTTGAAGTGAAATTCTACTAGGAGTTCCTGCCACCGGTCCTGCCGGCCATTCAACTTCGGCTGGGTCATGAAATGACTAACAACTGTGTTGTCTGTCTTGACCATGAACGGGGATCCCAACAGATAATGCCTCCAAAGGCGTAATGTCACGACCCAAATTTCCCTCCATTGGGTGTCGTGATGGCACCTAGTCTTAAGGACTAGGTAAGCCTAATACTTATGGAATAGTAACAATAATAAACAAAAATCAAATATTTTCTAAAATAAATAATTCCTTTATACAATGCATATTCCCAAAACCCGGTAGTACAAGTCATAAGCTCTAGAAAGTTACTACAACTTCTAAATACAATTGTTCGGAAGTAAGTAAAACAGTGTAAATATAGAATAGGAAGGTGACTCTGAAGCTTGTGAACGCAACGACAGGTGTATCCTTAGCAAAAACCCACACAACTACTAACAATCGATACCTGGATCTACACAAAAATGTGCAGAAGTGTAGAATGAGCACACCACAATGGTGCCCAGTAAGTATCAAGACTAACCTCGGTGAAGTAGTGATGAGGGCTAGTCAAGACACCCACTGGTCTAATAAATTAACAGGCATAAATGTAGGAATGACAGGGCATGACACCTATCTAATGACTACACAATATAGTTAACATAACAACTACAATGCGGAAGGAAATACAACAATTAACGACGAAACACCACAATAATACACATAATGGATGGACGGGAACACAACCTAAGTCCGGAAATCACAACACAATAAGGACAAATAGTAAATCAACACTGTATTAGTCTCCACACCAAGCCTTAGCCACAAATACATTAAAATGGTCAAAATCTTCGAGTGTAAACTTTCACCCGCAAGTTTCTATATTGAAAGCTTTAAGGTAATATCCTTTTTAAAGGGAAATTCTTTTGAAATATAATTTTCCCAAGAGATGTCTCTCAGGCATAGTTTTCTTCAAGTAAAAGCTTTTCAAATATACTTCTCCAAATAAAGTGTCCTTTAAACATAGTTTTCTTCAACATAAACATTTTCCAAATATTCTTTTCCAAAGGGTATCCTTCAACATAGTTTTATTTAACATAAACATTTTCAAATATTCTTTTTCCAAAGGGACATCCTTCAACATAGTGTTATTTAACATGAACATTTTCCAAATATTCTTTTTCCAAAGGAATGTCCTTCAAACATAGTTTTATTCAAGGTAATTGTTTTTCAAATTGAACTTTCCAAATAATTGTCTTTCAAACATAATTCCTTTGGTAAAGTCTACCGGGATCCCGTACCGTAGCTCCGAATTTATCACAAAATACAGAGGATCTCCCGGAATATGTCTGTAGTCCCAAAACAATATGCAGTGCTGGGGAATCTCCCGGAAGACGTCTGTAGTCCCAAAGTAAATATGCAGTGCTGGGGGATCTCCCGGAATAGTCCGTAGTCCCAAATTAAATATGCAATGCTGGGGGATCTCCGGGGATCTCCCGGAATATGTCCGTAGTCCCAAAGTAAATATTCAGTACATGGGGGATCTTCCAGAATACGTCTGTAGTCCCCAATTTAAATATGCAGTACATGGGGGATCTCCCAGAATACGTCTATAGTCCCCAATTTAAATATGCAATACAGGGGGATCTCCCAGAATACGTCTGTAGTCCCCAATTTAAATATGCAGTGCAATAACCAAAGACAACAATTATAGCACGGCAGAAAACTCGTACATCACCACATCAAATACAAGCAACCATGACAATGACACAAGATACGGCGAATAAATCAATACAAGAACTTTAATTCACAAAGAAACAGTAGAATATTGTTCACAAGGAATTATCACGGCACAGAATACTAAGTGTAAAGGGAAAAACTTGACCAGGGAAAAACAAGACAAGCAACAAATCCACAAATTCAGGTCAACAATAAGAAGAGAACATAAGTCAAATAATTCCAAGTAAGGACAAGTTGACTAAGATATAAGTTATCTAAACCCCTTATGAGGTTGAGAAAATTATGAGGGATATTCAATAATTTAATTAGTTATAGGTAGTTTATGAAAATATCGCATGATGATAGAGAGGTAAAACCTTTGGTTAAGTCAAATAAGATTCAAGTAGGCAATAAGGGTGAACCCTAAAGCAATTTACTCTAATCAAAGCATGTAGGGGTGAAACTAGCAAAATTTAGAACTCAAGTGTATCAAGAACAACTTCATACGAGGTAAATATAAGGACCTAAGAATCCTAAAAAAGGTCAACCTTCTACAAATAAGTCCGAGCATACACTCGTCACCTCGCGTACACGGACTACAATCAACATAGAAGACTCAAATCCTAAGGGGTAATTTCCCCCACACAAGGTTAGGCAAGATACTTACCTCAACCACCCAAATCAAACTTGAAATCATGTTCTTGCCACGAGTATCCGACTCCAAATGGCCCAAATCTAATCAAATCAATAGCATCGTGTAAATAATACTACAAACAACTATTTAACTAATAAATTCGAAGCTAAGACGCGAAATTAGGAAAATTTCCCATAAAGTACTCCGGGCCCATGTCTCAAAATCGGGTAAAATTTACAAATTATGAACACCCACTCATTTATGAAAACACTCTAACAAAAATCATCAAAATCTCACTCAAATCTCGGATTTTCAATTGGGGAACTTTTTCTCCCATTTCCAAACTTTTACTCTCAAATTCCTTGATTAAATGAGTAAAACCACAATAGATTAATGCCATAAAACCGAATTCGAGTAAGAAATCGGTACCCACAAGATTCCTCTGAAAATTCGTTGAAGAATCGCCTTCTCCCGATCTAAAAATAAAAAATGGAGTGAAAATGAACAAACCCTCGATTCTGCCCAGCGATCCTCACACCTGCGGACTTTTTCTCACACCTTCGCATTCCGCTCATATGGTCCTACCAGTCGCACCTGCGCGTTCACTTAAGTCGCCAGATTCCGCACCTGCGCCCAGGTTTCGCACTTGCGGGCTCGCAGGTGCGGACAAATTTGCGCACCTACGCACCATCCCCAGCTTCCCAACTTCCGCATCTGCATTCCCCTTCCGCACATGCGACTCTCGCACTTGTGGCTCCCCGTCCGCAGGTGCGGAAAAACACCAGAAGTCCAAGCACCAGCAGATCAACAACTCCAAATTTCCAAAAACCCAATCCGTTAACCAGCTGAGACCTCCGGGACCTCGACCAAACATACCAACCAATATTATAACACCATACGAACTTAGATGAGCCTTCACACCACCTTGAACAACATCAAAAACATGAATTGAGCACGGATTCAAGCCTACAGAAACTTTGAATTTCCAAATTCTACGAACTACGCCAAAACATATCAAACCTTGTCCGAATGACTTCAAATCCCACACATAGGTCACAAATGACACTACGAACCTACAGCCACTTCCGAAATTCCATTCCGGGCTCGATATCAAATTTCACCTATCGGCCGGAATCGCCGAAAATCTAACTTTCGCCAATTCAAGCCTAAATCTACCACAGAACTCGAAAGTACATTTAGGATGCACTCCTCAGCCCAAAATCACCGTACGAAATTGCTGACATCATCCATAACTCATTCCGGAGCCGTTTGCATAAAAAGTCAAATTCCGGTCAAAAATTCACTATTTAAGCTTCCAAAACAACATTCCTTCCAATTCGACTCTGAATCATCCGGTAACTGAATCCAACCATGCACGCAGGTCGACATACACAATGTGAAGCTGTTCAAGACCTTATTCCACCAAACGTAGCTTAAATTCTCAAAACGACCAGCCGAGTCGTTACACATAAGCAATGAACGACAACCAATAATTCTTTCTCGTGAGCGGCATAGCGCCGCTCTACATCCTTCAGTTTTCGGATCTCGTATGCTACGAGATGACCGTATTGTAGTAAGACTCTGCCAAGAGCATAGTCAGAACCATCCGTTTGTACTTCGAATGGCTTGGCCAAATCAGGGAGGGCCCAAACGGGGCTACTAGACATAGGCGTTTTTAATGCATTGAAGGCCTCTGATTGCCTGGGTCCCCAATCCCAAGGCGTGACCTTCTTGAGGAGTTCTGTCAATGGCACTGAGATAAGGGAGTAATTCTTCACAAATCGCCGATAGAAATTGCATAGGCTACAGAACGCCCTCAAGGCGTGGATATCCTTGGGCGCGGCCAATCTGTGATAGCTTGGATCTTTTGCTGGTCCATCTTACTCCGCCCTTCCTCAATGACATGTCCGAGAAAGTCGATCTGTTTTTTAGCAAAGGAGCACTTGGATAGCTTTGCGTATAATTCATCCTCCCGCAACCGAGCTAGGACCTTTCACAAGTTCTCTAGGTGTTCTTCCAGGGTTTGGCTTTAAACCACAATGTCATCCAAATAGACCACCACGAATTCGTCAATGTACTCACAGAAGACCTTGTTCATCAGGGTGAAAATGTGGCTGGAGCGTTAGTCAAGCCGAACGGCATAACCAAGAAGTCGAACAACCCATATCTTGTCACACATGTCATTTTGTGTTCATCACCCTCAGCAATTCAAACTTGCCAATACCTGTCTTCAGGTCAATTTTCGTGAACATCGTCACACCCCCTAATCTATCGAACAAGTCTTTCATGAGCGGAATAGGATACTTTTTCTTCACAGTTATTTTGCTTAGAGTCCGATAATCCACACAGAGTCGTAGACTACCATCATGTTTATTTTGGAATAGCACAGCGGACCCATATGGGGACTTAGAGGGTACAATGATCCCTGTGTCTAGCATCTTCTTCAACTGTCTCCGAAGCTCGGTGAGTTCGGGTTGTGACATTCTATAAGGTGCCCGGGCAGGTGGCTTCGCACCCGGAACCAACTCAATCTCATGGTCCACAGTGCGCCTAGGCGGGAGTCGCTTTGGTATCTCCCGTGGCATGACGTATTCAAACTCCAGTAGTAGCTACTTTAGGGGTGTAGGAATGGGACCCGATGAGCGTTCTACCTCTTCAATGCATAAGGTATCCATGAACGTAAGTTCATGACTTTTGACTCCCTTCTTCAGCTGCAAGGTCGAGATGTTCTCAGCGAAAATCTTCATGGTCATGCACGGGATAATGCAGGGCTTGGCCCCGTTTGCTCCCATCATCAGAAGCATGTTTGCATATGGTACGGGCATGGTGTTGGTTTGACTCAAGAATTCCAGCCCAACTATCAACTCGAAGTCATCTATGATCACCATGCGCAAGTTGAATTTTCCTTCATAAGGACCCATCTTCACTGGAACTTCTTTGGCTATTCCACCCACTGGCTGAAGAGGTGAGTTGATAGCCTTGACATGACCTCTGCCCTTTCCTATAACTATACCAAGATGCTCCACCTGAGTTGAGGCCAAGTAGTTATGGGTAGCACCCGTATATATCACCGCTCGAATGGGTTTCCCATTCACCTTCAGTTCAACGAACATAAAGGTCCTCTCTTGTTTAAGAGGAGTCCTCTCATTCGTCTTTTTCTTCCCTTTCTTGGTGATTGGGCAGAGGCTCTTCTTCTTACGGATACCAGCACTGGTTCCCACTAATGCATCAGAAATAGAACCAACAATTGCATTGAAGGCACCTACTGGTTCGGTCTGCTCCGCATCATCTGCTTTATCATCCGTCTCATCATCAAAAGCTTGATGGGAGTTCATTTGTTCATGTGGGCATTTATTATTCAATGTGGCCCGCCGTAATGACGACATCTTGAAGGGGGCTTTCTCCCCCGATCATTGTTGTTTGAGGCAGCATTNCCCCCCTCTTCTGTTAGGTCCACCATTATTAGACTGGCCTCCTTTGTACCCCGCTCAGACAGGCGGTTGAGGCCTATCCTTCCGAGTTTCCACTTGATAGTCCCCAAGGCATTTTGCTACTTGGATATCCTTGGGTAGGGTATCTACCCTTTGTCTTTGCAGATCCATGCAGGCATAAGGTTTCAACCCTTTCAGGAATGTGAAGAGCTTGTCCTTTTCCCCCATGTCACGGATGTTCGGCATGAGTGAGGAGAATTCTCGCACGTAATCCCGCACTGATTTGGTCTGACGGAGCTCCCGTAGTTTTCTCCTTGCATTGTACTCAATATTTTCGGGGAAGAATTGTTGGCGTATGGCTGACTTCAGTTCTGCCCATGTCTCCAGAGCATCTTCACCGGCCCTGATGGCTTCGTACTTCACTTGCCACCAGAGTTTAGCATCACCCTGAAGATACATGGCAGCAGTTGCTACCTCCTTAGTATTTCGAGCTCCACTGTATGGCTTTGGCTCAGGAATTTTCAGTTTTTGTGCTGCATGGGCGAGGTTCACAGCACCCCCGATTTGGTTTCCACCTCCTCGAAGCAAGCCCTATAGAGCAGCATTGACAAAATTGAGCTGGCCTGTCAAGTTGTCTATAGTTTGCTGCATGGAAGTCACCCTGTCTGCCTCTTGTACTGTATAGGATAAATCCTCGGTAGGCTCCTGTTGGAGGCCCTCGAATTTACCAAAAATTTCCGGCTGCCTCAGTGGCTGCCGTTTGCCGATCTCCTTCAGAGTCGCGACTGATGTTTTCTTTGTCAATTTCATCCTGGAGCACTCTGCGGTCCAGGTCGTCCAACCTTTGCACTAGGCTAGTTTGTAGTTCAGGCACCATATTTACGATGGGTCGTAATATGTCAGCTGTCTCTTCAAGGGCCCGCAATACGGTCCCCATTATTCACCATGGTCAAAAATGGTGGTAATGGCAATGCGTTCCCTCGTCCGATGTCGAGCCTAGACTCTGATACCAATTGTTACGCGACGTGTTCCTGAGATTCCTTGGAAGGGAGACGTAAGGCTAAGAAACTGATATCAGTGCAGTTTTTGTCCGCCAACTGAGGTCCCCTCCGTACGTTAGACGAGATTGTCAGTGTCGTACGGGAAAACCAATGTCAAGAACAATTGAGAGAACAGTAATTAGAATTGAAAGAAAGCTTGATTGCATTAATGAAAGTTATTACAAAAGAAGGCAACACGGTGTCGAGGGGAGAGACACCAGTACAGAGAATTGCTTGCTAGAAAGTTTTTGATTGCTTGATCCCCCTTAATAATGCTTAAAAAAAATAAACCAAAGTTACAAGACTTGACCTAAATAAGCTAGAGAATCATAATGGAAATACATGGAATAAAACTACTCAAAATTTAGAATGAAAAGGACTTAGTTTTCTACAAGGTAGAAATAGGTCCGTTGTCAGCAACTTTGTCTTAGGCATCACAATCTGCGCGCGCGGCGCACTGGGGCGCTGGCGAGGGATATCGGTGGGGCGACAGAGGCACATGCGTGCTTGTCACTTGGCGCGGCCAAGAGCACAGGGCCGTCCATGGCGCTAGGCGTTTGGAGGCTTGCCAGGACGCCACAGGGCGCGTCCAAGGGATCATGGGGCATGACTGGAAAGCCTCCCATAACAGTACACGCACAAAGCGTGGACCTAAGACTAGTATAATACTAAAAGCACGAAGGCCCTTAGCGAAATGTCGTTCGCCTTTTTTGCCTTTTAAAAATAGATTTCGCACTAGACAAAAATGTAATTTAAGTTTTTCTCTAATTTTTAGGAGTTCTAAATCAACTAAACTTTTAAATATTAAATATTTTTCTTATTTGAATATGTAGAAAGTCTCGAAGTAAAATCAACTAGAACTTTACTTTATATAAAATCTTTCCTTATTTTGACAAGTTAACATAACTATAACCTTCCATGTTAATTTTTCAATATTATATTTCAGAATAGAAAAAGAAAGAAAAAAAATGAAAAAGGAATGAAGAACACAAACAAACAGGTTTGCCTGCTATAAACTCCTCCGGGATTGCACTTTTTTACTTACTAGTTTCTACGTACGTGCGTTGCACGTGTTAGTCACGTCTTATTAGTATGAATATTATATACAGCAAAAATGAACTATGTATAATAGTAGTTAACGTCCAAATAAATTCAACATGCAATAGCAATAAAAAAAATGAGTACAATTATATTGATGTAATAGGTGAATTCAAATATGTTGGACATCTTATGAACCTGCAAACATCAACACTTCGATTAGTTAAGGTAGTGAAATAATATTTGTAATCATAGATAAGATATTGTATGAGATAGTATGTTATGTTGTTGTATCTTGTCTAATATATCTTTATGGATGATGTTTTTGACGTAAGTGCTTTTTCATAACTTTAGTTACTTTGTCATGACCAAAACTCTTGTTGTTGATGTTGATATATCTCTTGAATGTGTAACATATAATTGTTCATCTGTAAAAATATGTTGCAGCAACGCCAACGTTGGGGATTGTTTAACCCTGTGCTTTATTTATTCTCATTGAAAAACATAAATGTTCTAATAATTATTTTATGATGAATTTAAAAGAGTATTCTTCATTTTTTGGAGGCGAAAGTTAAATTCTTGAAATAAATACATGCTTGGAAGCATTTTGGTCAATCATTATATCATTCTTGTACCATTGCGTAAGCCGTTTAGAGGCTCTAAATTCCTGATTGGTACATTTTTCTTTAATACTAATATATATCCCGGAAAAAATATTGTATGTGATCACGCATGTATTTAAAGAAATATAGTTATAAAAAATAGACGAAGGATCATTCTGTTTGTAATTAATTTTCAGAAGTTTATGTCTTCAGTTTAGCATTATTTTCATCTTTTCGTAGTGTATTATACTATATTATATTATATTGTATTATTTTATGAATATTACGCTTGAACTGATTGTATCATTTGTTTTGATTTATAATATATTTATTTTTTAATTTAACTTTATAATACTGATAAGTTTACTAAAATACGCTTTTATCAACAATTATTAACAAAATAACGTATGACAACTTATGTGTCCTTATTTATCACCAAATATGCTTGTACATGTATTAAGTTATTAAATTCAAGCAACGCCTAATGAAATTAAACAATAATAAAATAATAATAAAAATAACTTTTTTCTTGTTGGGTATTTCAAGGCACCGCTTTTCTTGAATGAAGATTTCCGCCCTAGATGTCTTATAGTATTAGCTTTTGGTATTTAAAATCTAACTACAGAATCAACTGCTAATAAATAAAATTATGCATTGTCTTTTATTTATTTAAATTGTTGTTATTGAATTCGGCATCTTACAGACTTATTATTATTTTTATTACGTTGTTTTATTTCTAATATAGAATTTTATTTTTATAAAATAAGAAAATTTAATAACACCCAAGCCGAACTTGAAATAAGATGTTCTACATTATTTTATTTACCATGACTTTCTATTTTTTACTTTAATCTTTGTAGTGTATTTTTATTTATGGAGCCTTCCTTAAGCTTCTTTCTTATGCTATCCATGCTTCTACCAAATCTTATATCAGATAACTTTTAGGAGGAGCTCGTTAACCGGCCCTTTAAGTTATTCTAGGTGACTACATTATTGGTATCTAAGTGTTACTCTCAAACGCACACGCAAGTATACGTGGTCGACAAGTAATATAGGATTGTAAGTCCAGATATTGTTCCCACAGGAATTTGTGATTAACTCTCAACTAAATTTAAACCCAAACAATTAATATATTCAAGCGAATACTAAAATATGAATATTTAACTAAAACTAATCTAGAATAGTAAACTATGAAATTAAAGAAACAAATTGGCGAAATTAGACACGAATTCAATAAGAACCGATATTCTAGAGNTCACGTTGAGTTTTCGACCTAAATCTTCTAATCAGGTTTATTGATTGACGAGGTTAATATTGCTCGTAGCCTTCTCCCGAAGTACAATTCGTCTATTCAAGCTAACCTAACGCCTATATTCCTATGAAATTAGGATTAACAAGAACGCACTAATAATTTATGTATCGTAACCAAGCAAGGCGATTAGGTATATTCCTATCCTAACCGCAAATCCGCTCCCCTGAAGGGTTAAGATNGCCTATATTCCTATGGAATCAGGATTAACAAGAACGCATTAATAATTCCCGTATAATAACCAAGCAAGGCGATTAGGTATATTCCTATCCTAACCGCAAATCCGCTCCCCTGAAGGGTTAAGATCTTGCTCTACCCAATCTTATATGCAATCTAGAATTCTCTCTCCTGAGTTCAATCCTAGATTCGTAGGTAGTATTCAATTGGTGATCGAGCAACCAATTAAGCACAAGATTGAATAAATAATAAATAATAAGAACAATTCAAGCTTCAAACTACAACGTTCATGTAGCACCCATAACTCTAGAATTAATAAACTATAAAATTAAAGGAAGAGAATAAAAGAAAAACTAGGTAAAAGCCTCCTTCAAGCGTGGTGTATGTTCCTCCACGTGAGTTCCCCTTCAAAATATGTTATATCCCCTCAAAAATAAGCTTAGACTTGCTTTTATACGTGTTGGATAGGTTTAGGGCCGAAATAACCGTGTCCGCAGAAAAATAGGACAAATTCTCGTCACCGTTACTGCCCACAGCGCCACAGGTGGGGCTGGGCGCTACCTGTGGCACCCAAAATCGCTAATTTCCCGGTTTCGTCCGTTTTGGCTCTAATTTCGCGCGTTTCGCCCCCAATTGATCCCGAATCATTCCTAAACATAAAAACACTTCAAATTAATATAAATCATCATATTTAACATCAAAAACTCACGAAAAAAAAGTAAAATATGAGGCCATATACATAGAAATATATACACTTTAAGCTAAATATCAACACCCCACACTTAGACTCTTGCTCGTCCTCGAGCAATGTGACAATCTACTACCCTTCAACAAGTACAAGGTTCATTATCAAGGAGTATTTTACTTTTCAATCACACACCTTACCCCTTGACTATGATCGATACCGGCAACCAAGTATGAACATACACAATTTCACATTCTTCCCCTTCTTTAAACATGCCCAAGTATAACAATTTAATCAATCATACCAACAACCTAATTGCAACCACCAAACCTCAAGAATCGACTTGCAACCACTAAGCCCTCTCAATTCACGTACCTACCCAACAAGAAAGTTTACAACATTACCAATCATTCATGAGATCATGTGCCATCACTAACAAACAAAAGAGTGAATATAACCAGTCCTCANTAGTGTAGATCTCCACTAATTCAAGTTAGCCAAATCTAGGATCAATTAGGACTTTTAAGGTTGTAATGTAGACTAAGGGACGGGTAGGATATATTTAGGAATAGTGATTAACCCTCCTACGCACTTTAATACACTACCTTCACAACTCAACACATATTCTTCTCAACAAATTCCGTTGCCACAATTCATATTCAACATAGTCCTTTTTTAATTAAGCACTTTTATATTTTCACTAGCACAAATTAATAAAAATTGGAGGTGTGTATCTTTTTATACATACTTCTACTATTATTTTTTTTCTTTCCTACACACACTCTATACATGAAGATTCAATGGCTAGTGACTTTTGAATACAATTTTTAGTGCACTAACAGACCTTTCCATGGCTCCACTCAAAAGTTAATCCCCAATATCTCACCTTACTTCTTTTAGCGACTAAGTGCCTTAGGAGGAAAAGGTGCAAAAATCTCAATTTAAGAACAAAATAGGGGTACGCCTTGTAATATGGGTACCAAAAAAAAGGTCAAACGGCTCAAAGGGGCTATCAATGGAAATTTTTAATTTTCATGTGACAAGCACATCCATGATCAAGCAAGAAAATTCCTACGTCATCTCCTAGACTAACATAATCTACAATTTCGCTTCGATTAACATACGGGGCAAGTTCTAGACTACACAGGATAGCATAAAAAATCACTAAACATCACTCACACATTGCACATGACTTAATCACAACGGTTTTATTCAACTCTCAAGTCAAGCAAGCACACAAAATTGAGAGAATTAAGCAATATCACACTATGTAGCATACAAGTCAAACAACTGAGTTAAGACGTCACAAAAAGGCTGTTTATTTTTACTCAGGCATCACATGTCAAACCAAATATAAGAGAAAGCAGAATGTATGTCATAACCTAATATGTCAGCATCAAACATGTCATAGGGTATTTCTGTGTTACTCAGTTTCTTCCTAACTACTCTAAAAAAATAATTTAAAGTGTCGGGTTCAAGTTACACCCTTGGAAAAGAACCGGTGCCCAAAGAAAAACCAAGGGATACTACCTAACTACTCAAAATAAAAAATCTTTTTGGTATTTTTTTTTTTTAAATCGGACTTTATCCCTCAAGAAAATTGTCCAACAGATCCATCGTTGGGAAAAATCCGAGATTTTTTCAAAAAAAAATAGTTTTATACAATTACACCTCAGAAAGTAGTTTCCCCACCCCACACTTATGTTATGCATAGTCCTCGATGCATGATCACAAAGAAAAACATTAAAACAAGGGTGAGAAATACTCCCTGAGACCCTCTCGGGCCTAGCTCGGACATGATTCTCAATCTTTAGAGTCGGGATGACCCCACACTTAAGCTCAAACATGCCCCTCAGCTTCAACTTTTGGGTACTCAGACTTCCCCTACTCTGCAAAATAAAAACAACACAAAACTGACACTAAAAAAAAAATATATAAATTAATGAAAAGATATACAGGCTGGGTTGCCTCCCAACAAGCGCCTTATTTATAGTCGTGGCACGACTCTGCTGCTTCACCACTTTTCCTTCCACTTTGAGGATATGAATTGCGTCCCCAATTTTGCATCAATTTTTCTGTCACGTTCATGGGGTGGTGGTATAAAAATGAAGGAACCAAACCGTAGGTATCGCATCTTGCACTTCTTGGCCCTTAGGTGAGGGATGTCATTTTGTCTTCTTGGCATCACAAATTTCAGAATATAAACACTTTGTTCCTCTTCCATTGACTCCTCTATATGCTCGACTGGATCAATTTCCATGTCACCAACCAAACACAATGTTGAAAAGTGTTTAGAATGAGGTCCAATACGCTCCAATTCTAAAACTGCTTTATTTTTGACATCCTCTCTTTTATGCTCTTCATCATCCTTGACATCATTAATCATTTGGTCGAATATTTGGATTTCCTCTTTCAGTTCCACAAGCTGGCCAGTATCCACAACTATTGATGGTAAGGTATCAGACACCTCAACCTTTCTATTCAATTGAGCCTGCAGGTCATGGATATCTGAGCCAAATTGATCTATCTCTTGCCTGAGCTCAGTTCTTCCTTCAATCAGCTGCTCTGTCATAATTGAAAGACCATCACGAAGAAACTCATGAAAATTTATTATTGTAGCTTGTTCCTCTAGCCAAGATTGGCTCATTATATCTGCTTCTTCAAAATTATCTTCTGGTGGGAACTCGCTCTCTTCGTCGAGTTGAGGTTCTTCTTGGAAATTCGTCATTAATTCATCCACTCTAGCCTGGAGTCTTTTGATAACTAGGTCATCAAGAGCATGTTGCTCGGCTATCATATTCTGTTGCTCCGCTAATTGTTTCATCAAGTCCATAATAGGAGCCATACTTTCCATATCCTCCACTTCCTTGCTTCTATCAAATTCATTAACATTGTTAGGAACATTACAATAAAAGCTCTGAGAAGGATAATAAGAATTAGGACAACCATCCCAATGGCCACCTTGACAACCACACACATTACAAAAATTCCACACATTAGATTGAGATGGACAATATTGCCACATGTGTGGTCCTCCACAATATGGACAAAGATCGTCATAATAAGAATAACCACTAGTCGACCAATTATCATTCCAAGATGCAATGTCAAGAAAGATAATAAAATATTAAATTAAGATACAAATAAAAAATAAAAAAAATAAAAACTTAAATAGACAAAAGTAAAAATTCAATCGAGTAGAATAGTTAATTTCTATGTCCCCGGCAATGGCGCCAAAAACTTATTACTCCCAAACGCACATGCAAGTATACGTGGTCGACAAGTAACATAGGATTGTAAGTCCATATATCGTACCCACAGGGACTTGTGATTAACTATCAACTAAATTTAAACCCAAACAATTAATCTATTCAAGCGAATACTAAAGTATGAATATTTAACTAAAATTAATCTAGAATAGTAAACTATGAAATTAAAGAAACAAATTGGCGAAATTAGGCACGAATTAAATAAGAGACGATATTCTAGAGTATGGGTTAGCAAACAATCCTGTTGAGTTTTCCACTTAAATTGACTAATTAATTTATCTGGTTTATTGGTTGACAGGGTTAATATTACTCGTAGCCTTCTCCCGAAGTACTATTCGTCTATTCAAGCTAACCTAACGCCTATATTCCTATGAAATTAGGATTAACAAAAATGCATTAATAATTCCTGTATCGTAACCAAGCAAGGCGATTAGGTATATTCCTATCCTAACCGCAAATTCGCTCCCCAGAAGTGTTCAGATCTTGCTCTACCCAATATTATATGCAATCTAGAATTCCCTCTCCCGAGTTCAATCCTAGATTCGTAGGTAGTATTCAATTGGTGATCAAGCAATCAAATAATTAAGTGAAAGATTTAATAAATAAACCAATATGATAAATAATAAGAACAATTCAAGCTTCAAACTACAACGTTCATGTAGCACCCAAAACTCTAGAATTAATAAACTATAAAATTAAAGGAAGAGAATAAAAGAAAAACTAGGTAAAAGCCTCCTTCAAGCGTGGTGTATGTTCCTCCACGTTAATTCCCCTTCAAAATATGTTAGATCCCCTCAAAAATAAGCTTAGACTTGCTTTTATATGTGTTGGGTAGGTTTAGGGCCGAAATAACCGTGTCCCGGGAAAAATAGGACAAATTCTCGTCACCGGCGCCCTGGCTAACGCCGAGCGCCCATCAGGGCACTGCCCCATATTTAGCTACTGCCCACAGCGCCACAGGTGGGGCTGGGCGCTACCTGTGGCACCCAAAATCGCCGATTTCCCGGTTTCGTCCGTTTTGGCTCTAATTTCGCGCATTTCGCCCCCAATTGATCCCGAATCATTCCTAAACATAAAAACACTTCAAATTAATATAAATAATCATATTTAACATCTAAAACTCAAGAAATAAAAGTAAAATATGAGGCCATATACATAGAAATATATACACTTTAAGCTAAATATCACTAAGTAATACTTATTTGGTACCTTTAATTTCAATCAATGGCTACTAATGTGGTGACTTAAATTTTTTGCCAATTTTGTGTGTGCTGCATGATGGATATTTCTGTTCTAATAAAAAAGACGTCAAATATCTAATAGTGCAAGTTCTAACGGAATACTAAAATTATTGTGTTATTGGAGCAAGCAAAATTTGCAAAATATTATAGCACGAGACTATGCCACAAGAACCATACTCACCATGTATTACCCAATCTGTATTGCTGTAAAACCAATAAAACATTAAACTTCTGAAATAAAACTAGAAACAGAAAGTTAGCAAAACCAGTTTAACGAAATAAATTTTGGAAAAATAGTATAAGAATAAATCAAGCCTACTGAATGCACAGTATGTCCTTAAGGAAATTATTTCCCTCAAGTACCCGAGTGTAACGACCCGGTCGGTCGTTCCGTGAGATTAGTCTGGTTTTCTCTGTTTCAGCATTTTCATGTTTTAAATAACTTAATTATGATGTGTTGGGCCGGTTGGTTCAGGTTCAGAGTAGTCATGGTGAGAATTAAGGTACTTAGCCTCTCAAATGAGCTTAATAGTTGGAAAAGTCAACCAGGAGTTGACTTATAGGTAAACGACCTCGGAATGCGGATTTTATGGCTCGGATAGCTTCGTTAGGTGATTTGAGACTTAGGAGTTGTTTAACCCAAAAAATAATTTTTAAGGTCAAAGCAATAATTTTATATGACGGGCCACAAGCAACCGATTCAATCCGAAAGATATAATTTTTTTTAATGCAAAGTGATAGAGAAGTGCAAAATAAATTCAATGACAATAAAAATAAAGCAGAGAAGAAATAATTCTTATTGAATAATCCTTGACAGGATGTTGAGCCGAACGGAGCTTGAAGGGCCAAACTATGGCTAGCTTGGGAGCAAGATGATATGAATTACAATGTACAAAATTATAGAGAAGAAAGTTGGATCCCCAGATTGTGATAAAACTATGTCTATTTATAGGGATAATAAGTAACCATTCTCCTTGAATAATGGGTCCATTATGAGCATTTACTCAACCCATCCATTACTTTTGGAAGACTTGTAACAGCTGTGTAAATGCTGGAATTGCGTAACTGATGAGTTAATTTCGTAACTGATGAGTTAATTCCATAACTGATGAGTCAATCACGTGGCTGATGAGTTACTCCCGTACCTGTTGAGTCAATCTCGTGCCTGCTGAGTCAATCTCGTGCCTGTTGAGTCAATCTTGCAATTGATTGCCTTGTTCTGACCGTTACAATCATTTATTGCACGTTACATAATTGATATATAACTATGGATTAATGATGATAAATCCCATATAATCCGGGATTAATTGATTTTTTCCTCATTTGTAATTATGAGATATTCTCCCGCACCTGATCCAGGCTATCTTATGATCATGAGTTCCGAGGCTAACAGGCTCGGTATGTTCGGTCCCCGTGGGTGTTTCACATATCATCTTATATGTCATTCTTTAATTTTCTCCAAGCTTTGCTGACATGTGCTGCCCTTTAATAGATCCACATGGCGAGTCTATTTGTCGCCAATACAGTGTAATTGTTGCGTGAATGTTTTGTAACGTGTGGATCACTAATTGAAGATCTATGAATCCGTCCTTTGTTTCGCCCAGATACATTTTGACCATGTCTCTTCATCTTCTCAATTAAGTTGAAACTTCTGTAGCTAATTAACCCGTGGGTGTGATTTGTCGTGCCTCTTTGCCTCATACCTCTTCATAGAGTCCCTTCCAGCTGTCGTGTCTTCATTGCTCCGCGTAGACTGCTGAGTCATCAACATTTATTACACGTGTGAAGCTCTTTTTTACCAATACAGATAGTCCCCCCACTTACCATATATTTATCGACCAATATTTGGTAAGTGGATACTCATTTATGGAGGGAATATTTTTCCGCCGCTTCACTCGAATCATTACATCTTTTTCTGTATGTAAGCGTTGCTTGTCACTTCCATTCAATGCTTATGCCCCATGGCATTTTCGGGTTGGTTCTGCAATTGCTCAGCGCCTTTTAGGGCTTTTTTGCGGCTGCATCAGTCACGAAGTGACATCTTCAATTATGGCTTTCACATCATTGTTTTTTTCTTATTTTGACGGTTATATTTGAGTATAAATACCCCCTTTTCTTTTCTTTCACGAAAAATTTCTAACTTTCAAACTTTATTTGTAAAGAACTTTTTCCTTGTCTTCGTAGATATGTCTTCTTCAAACCAATCTAAGAGAGTCATAAACGTAGATGATTTGACTCCCTCTTCTGCTCCAACACGGAGTAGGAGAGGCGGCAGGTTGAGGAGTTTAGGTTCTACTCCATCAAGGGGTTATTCCTCTTCTCAAATTACTTTTCCTCCTTATTCTAGGTCTTTAACTTCTCCGAGGGCTAGGGCTTCTAGATCTTCGTCCAAAGGTAGAGAATGTCACGAACCTTTGCGCGAACCGAGGGTCGATGAAATAGTACCTGCAGAGTTCACCTTTGCTAGGGATAGTCAGGCCCTTAGAGATCAGGTTTCTTCATTATCATCTCTTGATAGTGTTGACAAGTACCCTACCCAACTCACTAAAGGTTTAATTCCTCTTATACGCAGGGACTGTTATTGGAGTTCCGATTTTCCTATAATCGTTTGGAACAATAACCAAAGAATAACGTCTTACAAGACGTGGCATTCTTTTGTTTATACCTATCCCTTTACATTAGTGTTCAAGCCTCCCATCGACCCAGTAATCATCGAGTTCTGTCGATTTTTCAAAATTTTCTTGGGACAAGTCGGTCCTCTTGTATGGTGAGTCATTGCATGTCTTAGATAGTTGGCTACCTTAGCTTCGATCCCCTTCACCTTTCATCATCTTATTCACCTCTATTCCCCAATGTTGTTCTGTCAGGGAATTTTTACCCTAGCTGCTAGGAGTAAAAGGGTGTTAGTGACTTCTGAAGATGATAAGGATCGAGGTTGGTTTCTTCGGTATGTTGTTGTTCCTATAGCTAGTTTAGTAGGTGAAGAGAATCTTCCCTTCCCTGAGAAGTGGAATTTTCCACGTGAGTATATTTTTGCTCACATTCCTTGCTTTTTGCTTTAGATATTTTATCAATACCATAGTTGTTTCTTCTTTTTGCAGCAATCATGGGAACCGTCAAGAATGTCTCCAGTTTCAGAGATTGGGTAGAAAAGCTTTTGTTAATTTCTCCATTGGAAGAACGTTCGTAGGTACCTATCTGAGAGGTTTGGATGGAGAGTTAAGACTCATGGTAAGTGAAGTTTTTATTTGCACTTGTTTATTCCTTTGAGCATTATTTAACCCTTTCCTTTTGACAGGGTTTCCTGCTCGTGGAGTTTCTGCATCCGCATCTGTTCCCAAGTTATACCTAGCTCAAGCCCAGGAGATCATTTCAGGCTCTTCTTCTTCAAAGAGAAAAGCAGGTGGTTCAAGACCTTGGGATAAGAGGAGGAAGAGGAGGGCACTTTGGTCCATAGGTCACGCAGAAGGAAGGTGGTCTCAGACGATGAGTCTACACCTGTCATCGTGCCTTCCATGCCTGAAGTTGGACTTTCTGCCTCCGAGGATGCTACTCCCTCTCCCGTGCGTGAATATGTTGACCAATTATTCCGTGAAGGCTTTGGTTTTGTTGCTGATGAAGCTCCCTTGGCTGTTTTCTCTCCAACTCTTAGAGAAATCCCTTCAACTGTTCCAGTTATTTCTCCTGCTCCCGTGGCTATTCCTGCTCCTGTCGTTGCTCCCTCTCCCGTGGCTTTTTCGGCCCCTCAGACCTCCTCGCCCGTAGCTCCTGCATCTCTACCTGTTTCTGTGCCTTCTGTTACAGGATTAGGGTCTTCCAGCGGAGAGATGAGGCAGGTGTTGATAGAAGTTCCAGCAGAGGGTAGTCTCTTTAAAAATTCTGGCCAGCCTGATGTGTGGTTGAAACCGTTGATAGGCCCAACAGAGAGAGCTAAGTTGGACCGCCACAGTTCCCTTACATGGGCTAATGAAATCGTGCATACTTCTTTAAAGTAAAATGCATTTTCTTGTGTTCATTCTTGTGAATGTATTTACCATATCTAATTGGCTTTCTTTTGCAGATCAATCTTATTGGCACGGAGCTTATGAAAAGGATTTCTCATACGGAGCAGGAAGTGAAAGAATGGCATGCGGAAGCAGATAACTGAAAGGAGCAGTATGAAAGCTTAAGGCTCGACATGGAGGCTGTAGAAGAAGAAAAATGTACCTTGGAGCAGCAAGTGAGGGTCATAACGGCAGAGTTGGCCGTGGAGAAGGCATCCTCTGATCAGACAGATAAGGATAAGAGCGTCCTAGAATCCTCATTCGCGGAGCAGCTGTCTCGTACCTCTGAAGAGGTCAGGAGTTTGAAGGCCTTACCAGACCAAAAGAAAGAGTATTTGGGGGAATTAGTGCAATACCTTACTCAGACCCAGGAAGATCTTGGTAACTCTTTGGAGAAAGTTCAATTCCTGGAAAGGTCTTTCGCTCCTTTAAGGGCCTCTAATGATGTTGTCGTGACTGAGAGTGATGAATTAAGAGCTGAAGTTATGCTATAGGAGAAAGATTATGAAGCTCTTGAAGATAGGGCAGTTGTCGATGTTATTTGGGCGTATATGAACTCTCGCCTCGACACATTGACTGAAATGAGCCGAGAAGGTTTCGACCTTGATGCTGAAATTGCAAAAATCAAGGAGTCCATTGAGAAGGCTCAATAAGGTCAGAATCTCTCTTAACCTGAAGGTGAGGCTCTTGCTGCTCAAGTCTCTTCGTCCCAAGACGCTCCTGCTCCTTCTGCCAGTGAAGTCAACCCCCCTCTTGAAGAAATTTAAGAAGTTGGTTCATCCCCTTTTTTTATCTTTGTCTCAATTGGTGGTTACCCCCAGTCCCTTCGGGGGTAAATTTGGATCTCTTTAAAGTCCCTAAATGAAAACTTAGGGGATCCTCAATATATAAAAATTCTATACGGCTAAGTATAAGTTAATACTTAGTTTTTACTTAGCCGTTTTAATATATTAATGCAAGTATGAATTTTGTTTTCCGTTGAGTTTATTCACTCTTTAAGTCTTTTGCATGCTTTATTTTTTGAGGTTTTAGTTTTACCTCTGAGTTTTGCATATAGAATGCTTTAGATTACTCGTACCTTTTCGTAATAGGCACGGTGTCATATTAAATGTGTGCCTTTTTGTAGTAGGCATAATTTATGGAAGAGGCCCCTTTTTTGATCGACACTTAATGAAGAAGACGTCTCAACTTCATAAAGGTGTAATAATGCAATAGAGTGATAGGAATTTTTCACATATTTAAGAATGTTTCTGAGGAAAGGGTTTTTTGAACTTTCACAACATTTTACATGTGTTTGATTATCGTCTAAAACTCATGTTGCAACTGTTTTCTTTTAATAGATTTGATATACATTTGTATTTCGTAACAGTTTTTCGTATGTAACAGTTTTTTCGAGTTAATACAAGAGAGCAACTATTTTTCGTTCGTAACAGTTTTTATTCAAGTTGGGGTTTTCACCCGTAACTGTTTTTGTCGACAACAGTTTTCAATAAGCACGAGAAAAATGCTTTTGCATCCGTAACTGTTTTATTTGATAACAGTTTTCTATATGAGTACAAAGATTTCGTAACTGTTTTTAGTTACAACAGTTTTGAATGAGTACAATGATGATGATCTTTTATCCATAACTATTTTTGGTTACAACAGTCTTTCTTTTGAATAAGTACAAAGATGCGCATTTCTTCCTCGTGGCTAACATTGCTAACATTTTTCCTTTTAACCTGAAAATGTTCGAAAGTTTTTTGGATTAGAGGATTTGTGTTTGAGTCTTTGTCTCTTTCGATTTTGCTCGTATCACTTGATTTATTGGGTAGATAGATCTTCAGGCTCGAGCTTTGACTTTTTGATAGTCTTTTTTGCTTCGTTTTTGCCTTCCATACTGTATAGTCCCCCAAGTGTTTGAGCTTTGAAGAATGAAATCTCGAGCACTTGACTATTCCTTCCTTGTGGTCCTTTTCCTGAAAAGGAAAAACATACGGGACTCGAAGGTATATAATTTTTAGATGACGACTGCTTAACCCTTTGAAACGTCTATCAGAAAGTGTAACCCTAGACCGGGAATTTAGTTACTTCCTCGCGTCTTTGCAGGTCTAATATCATCATCTGGTGATGGGTTAGCTTTATGCCTATCATCTAAAAAGGTTAGTAAAATTTTTAATGTTCAAAATAAAATCGAACGTGTGATACCTGACTGGGGGTACTTCTTTTCCTTAGAAGTAGTACTTCTTCAAGTGGATGGCATTCCAACGTGTTGGTAGGATTCTGCCGTCCATAGCTTCTAGCCCGTAGACGCCCTTCCCAGCTATGCCTCGGACTTTGTAGGGTCCTTCCTGGTTTGGACTTAGCTTTCCTGCACCTGTGCTTTCTTCTTTCATTGATTGAAAGACTTTTTTGAGGACGAAGTCCCCAATCTTGAAGTATCTGAGATGAGCATTACGGTTGTAATAACGCTCTATGATTTGTTTCTGAGCTGCCATCTGTATTAGTGCTACTTCTCTCCGTGGTTTGAGCAGGTCCAGATTGGTCCTCAATTTGTCATCGTTTGCTTCCTCCACGGCTGTTGTAAATCTTATGCTTGGTTCGCCAATCTCCACAGGTATTAAGGCTTCTGAGCCATAGACAAGTGCGAACGGAGTTTCTCCCGTGGATGTTTTTGAAGTTGTTCTGTATGCCCATAGTACCGCTGGTAACTCATCAGGCCAGTTTCCTTTGGCTTTATCTATCCGTTTCTTTATATTGTTGATGATGGCTTTATTCATTGACTCATCTTGACCATTAGCCACGGGGTGGTATGGCGTTGAAGTGATCCATTTGATTTGCCAGCTTTCGAAGAATTCTGTGACTTGCGAGCCTATGAATTGCGGGCCATTATCACACACAATCTCTTTTGGTATCCCAAAGCGGCATATTATGTTTCACCATAAGAAGCTTTTAACTTCCTTTTCTCACACCTATTTGAACGCTTCTGCCTCTACCCATTTTGTAAAATAGTCGGTTAGCATGAGCAAAAACCATACCTATCCTTTAGCTGTGGGAAGAGGTCCCACTATGTCCATACCACATTTAATGAAGGGCCATGGGGATATTATTGGATGCAATAATTCCACTGGTCGATGCATGTTATTGGCAAACCTTTAGCATCTGTCGTATTTGGATACGAAGTTCTCGGCCTCTTCCTCCATCGTATGCCTATAGTATCCAGCTCTGATTAGGGTTTTTACTAAGGATCTCGCCCCTGAGTGATTTCCACAGTGTCCTTCGTGAACTTCTTTCATCACAAACTTNTTGAGCTGTTTTCTTGTCTTCAGGTACGGTGCCATTCTGCAAAAAATTTAGGATTTCATTTCTCCAATCCCAGGTTAAATTGTTGAAAGTTACCTCATTTCTATCCTGGTCGATCTCTGAATGGAATAGATGAACGACAATTGCATTGTCTTTGTTTGTTACTTCTGTGACTGCAGCGAGATTAGCTAATGCATCTGCTTTTGCATTTTCCTCTCTAGGTATTTGTACTACCTTCCATGTTTTGAATTGTCTCACGAGCTCTCGTGCCTTTTCCAGATATTGTTGCATCCGAGTATCTCGAGCGATGTAAGTCCCCTGCATCTGATTTACTACCAGTTGAGAGTCTCTTTTGATTATGATTTGCTCGATTGAAAGATCTCGTGCGAGTTCTAGTCCTGCAATAACAGCTTCGTACTCTGCTTCATTGTTAGTTATAGGATAACATTTGATAGCCTACCGTGTCTTTTCACCCGTGGGTGATATTAAGACTATGCCTAAGTCGGCACCTTTTATATTGGAAGAACCATAGGTAAATAGGGTCCATAGGCTCGGATTAACACTGTTGAAGAGTTGTAACTCTTTCTCCACTTCAGGAACAATGTTATTACTAAAATCAATGACAAAATCAGCTAAGATTTGAGACTTGATTGGAGTCCTAGGCCAATATATTATTTCATGCTTGCTTAATTCTATGGCCCACTTGGCTAATTNCTAAGGCTAACTTTTCTCGATGTGGATATCTAGTTTCAGCATCCAGTAATGTCTTGCTTACATAATAAATAGGAGATTTTTTACCTTTATTCTCCCTTACCAATACTGCACTTACAGCAATTTCTAAGACAACAAGGTGGACGTATAGCCGCTCCCCCTCCTTCGGCTTTGACAACAATGGAGGTTTTGATAGGTAAGCCTTTAGGTCTTTGAGATCATGTTGACATTCTTAAGTCCATTCGAACCGATTTTGCTTTTTGAGAACTGCAAAGAATTTAAAACTTTTCTCGGAAGATTTGGAAATAAATCTGCCTAAGTCTGCAATTCTTCCCATTAGTCTTTGAACTTCTTTTTTGTTTATAAGTACATCAGGTATTTCTTCTATAGACTTAATTTGATCAGGATTTACCTCTATTCCCCTGTTTGATACAAGGAAACCCAAGAATTTACCTGATTCCACACCAAAAACGCATTTTTCTAGATTAAGCTTCATATTATACCTGCAAAAATGTCAAAGGTAATAGAGAGGTGCTGGAAATGGTCTCCGCCCGTGTTGATTTTACCAGCATGTCATCAATGTAAACTTCCATTGTTTTTCCTAGATGTTCCTGGAACATCTTGGTCACTAGCCTTTGATATGTGGCTCCAGCGTTTTTCAAGCCAAAAGGCATGACTTTATAACAATAAGTTCCCATGTTTGTAATAAAGGAGGTTTTTTCCTCGTTTGAGGGGTCTATTTTAATATGATTATAACCAGAATACGCATCTAGAAATCTTAACAATTCATGACCTGCGGGGGCATCAATCATTTGATCTATATGTGGTAATGGGAATGAATCTTTGGGGCATGCTTTATTTAAGTCAGTATAATCTACGCATACTCTCCATTTGCCATTCTTTTTAGGTACTACCACAGTGTTAGCTAGCCAGTTAGGGTACGTTACCTTTCGTATCGAACCAATCTTCAAGAGTTTCTGTACCTCTTCATCAATCACTTGGTTCTTGAATGGTCCTTGCTTTCTTTTCTTCTGCTTAACATGTATGAAGGATGGATCTTCATTTAGTTTATGAGTCATCACTTCCAGTGGGATACCTGTCATATCTGAGTGGGACCACGTAAAGTAATATGTGTTAGCCTTTAAATAATCAATTAACTTACCTCTTCGACCGGGTCTCAGCCTCGTGCCTATATACACTTTCTGTTCAGGCTTTTGTTCAGACAATGGAACGCTTCGAGCTCTTCTGTAGTTGTTTTGATGTGCTCGTCTTCCTTCGTTTCATGAATGACGTCCGTTTGGAATCTACATCTGTGTGGTCCAATGCACCTTCTGTGGTTACTTGATTCACCTTCTTGTGAGTATTTTCTTTCGTACATGTTTCAGCAATAATACCTTCCGTACCTATTTGGGTACTAATTTCTTCCATGCATGTTTGGGCGGTGTTACCTGCTTGGGAGATTCCCTTATCTTTTGATTCTTCCACCTCTACTTTTTTGTTGTAGTGTACCACGAAATTTATATTTCTCGCAGTTTGCTGATCGCCTCTAATTTATTGAATCCCCCATTCAGAGGGCAATTTAATTATCTGATCCAAGATGGAGGGTATTGCTTTCATGTCGTGGATCCATGGCCTTCCCACGATTACGTTATAAGCCATGTCAGTATCGATGACTTGGAACCTGGTACTTTTGTTCACCCCCTCAGCATAAGTGTTAAGCTCAATTTCTCCTTTTGTTATAATCGTAGAGTTATCAAACCCTGATGTGGCTCATGCCCTTGGGATTACTTGATTCCCTAATAGCATTTCTTCCATGACTCTTATCAAAATGATATTGACTGAACTACCTGGACCAATCAACACTCTTTTTACGTTAGTGTCATGAATAAGTAAAGTTATTACCAGAGCATCGTCGTGAGGAAGCATTAATCCGCCGATATCTGCATCATCGAAGGTTATATCGTCCGTTTCCAGATTTTCATGAACTCTCTTTCCATGTGTAATTGTGAACTTTGTGGTCGTTTTGCAGACCACTCGATTTACTTCTTCACCTCCGTGTATCACGTTGACGGTTCGTTTTGGAGATGGAGGTTTTGGGGTCTCCTGCATGTTCTTCATGTATGCCTGTTTACCTTTTTCACTGAACAATTCTGTCAAATAGCCCTGTTTCAATAATTGTTCTACCTCACCTTGCAAAAATCTGCAATCTGCAGTTCTATGTCCATGATCATTATGGAATTCACACCAGATATCTGGGTTCCTCTTATTCGGATTCGACCTCATCTCTTTGGGCCATCGAACCTTATCACCCAAATTTCTTAACACTGAAATTAGTTCAGAGATACTTACATTAAAGGTATGATCCCCAATTTGCGCATTACCTCTAGGTCACTGACCTTGATCCCTTCTGATCTAGATGAAGACGAGCCCGCATCTCTGCTTGGCGGCCCATAATCTAACCTGGTGTTTTCGAACCTGGGACGAGTTTGACGTCCCGATGGTCCCATGTAAGGATTCGTACCTATTTTTACCTTATCTCCTATCTGATTTTGAACGCCTGGATGTTCCTCTTTCGGACGAGCAATGGTATCTTCTTCTATTCGAAGTTTAGTATTATACCTGTTATAAACATCGCTCCACGTTGTAGCTGGGAATTCTCTCAAGATTTCCTTGAGTCTTCTTGTGGCTTCTGAGCTTTTGTCATTTAGATTACTTGCGAATGCCATAGCTGCCCAATTATCAGGCACCCTTGGTAGTTGCATTCTTTCTCATTGAAACCTGTCTACAAATTCACAAAGTAGTTCTGTATCTCCTTGTTTTATTTTAAAGATGTCCTCCATCCTTTTCTCAACTTTTTGCGCACCGGAGTCTGCCTTTATGAAAGAATCTGCAAGCTCAACAAAAGAATCAATATATTTTTCAGGGAGAAGAGAATACCAGGTTAGCTCCCCTTTGGTAAGTTTTCTCCAAATTTTTAAACCAGAACCGACTCAATTTCTTGTTTTGTTAAGTCATTGCCCTTCACTCCGGTGGTAAAAAACAGTTACATGGTCACGTGGGTCGGTTGTCCCGTCATATTTAGGTACGTCAGGTATTTTAAAATTCTTTGGAATGGGTACGGGTGCTACGCTTGGTTTCCAAGGTTGTTGAGAATATCTATCAACGTCAATGCCTTTGATAACAGGTGGTACTCCAGGAATTTGTTCGATTCGATTGTTTTGTTCCTTCACCTGTTTCTGCAAAGTTAGTAATAAAGTCTGTACTTCAGAGTTATTAGATATACCTGGTCTCGCTTCGAGAGATTCATTAGGAGTATCTCCCCTTCCTGAGTTTGCCAACCCAGATTGAGGATTTTCCATGGTGATGGTATTATTGGGGGTGGTGTCGGTGGTGAGGTAACGTTGTCGGTAATCCCCTCGCAAATTCTTGCAAAGCTTGGCTTACATACTCTGCAATCATTTGCTTTACTCGGTTTTGTTCCACCGTTTGATCATTATTATCATTGTTGTTATTGGATCTTTATGGGGATTGTTCTCTTGAACCACGTGGGGTTCCTGAAGGAGATGGAGTTGGGGTTCCATTCCTTTGATGGTCGTTATCGTTGGAGTTTGACATAGTTCAGAGGATATCGCTTGAAAAGCAAACAAAGATTATCAGATTCCCGGTAACGAAACCAAACTGTTTAACCTAAAAAATAGTTTTCAAGTTCAAAGCACTAATTTTATATGACGGGCCACAAGCAACCAATTCAATCCGAAAGATATAATTTTTGTTAATGCAAAGTGATAGAGAAGTGCAAAATAAATTCAATGACAGAAAAAATAAAGCAGAGAAGAAATAATTCTTATTGAATAATCCTTGACAGGATGTTGATCCGAACGGAGCTTGAAGGGCCAAACTAGATCTAGCTTGGGAGCAAGATGATATGAATTACAATGTACAGAATTATAGAGAAGAAAGTTGGATCCCTAGATTGTGATAAAACTATGTCTATTTATAGGAATAAATCTAAGTAACAATTCTCCTTGAATAATGGGTTCATTATGAGCATTTACTCAACCCATCCATTACTTTTGGAAGACTTGTAACAGCTGTGTAAATGCTGGAATTGCGTAACTGATGAGTTAATTCCATAACTGATGAGTCAATCACGTGGCTGATGAGTTACTCCCGTACCTGTTGAGTCAATCTCGTGCCTGCTGAGTCAATCTCGTGCCTGTTGAGTCAATCTTGCAATTTATTGCTTTGTTCTGACCGTTACAATCATGTATTGCATTCATTGCACGTTACATAATTGATTTATAACTGATGGAGTAATGATGATAAATCCCATATAATCCAGGATTAATTGATTTCTTCCTTATTTGTAATTATGAGATATTCTCCCGCACCTGATCCAGGCTATCTTATGATCATCAGTTCCGAGGCTAATAGGCTCGGTATGTTCGGTCCTGGGGGTGTTTCACATATCATATTATATGTCATTCTTTACTTTTCTCCAAGCTTTGCTGACATATGCTGCCCTTTAATAGACCCACATGGCGAGTCTATTTTTTTCCAATACAGCGTAACTGTTGTGTGAATGTTGTGTAACGTGTGGATCACTAATTGAAGATCTCTGAATCCTCCCTTTGTTTCGCCCAGATACATTTTGATCGTGTCTCTTCATCTTCTCAATTAGGTTGATACTTCTGTATCTAATTAACCCGTGGGTGTGATTTGTCTTGCCTCTTTGCCTCATACCTCTTCATAGAGTCTCGTCCAGTTGTCGTGTCTTCATTACTCCACGTAGACTGCTGAGTCATCAAGATTTATTACACGTGTGAAGATCTTTTTTTCCAATACAGGAGTGTGTTCGGAATGTAGTTTTGACATCCGGTGTGGAATTAGGCTTGAATTAGAGAAAGGTAGTTTTTGGCGATTTTCGGTCGGCAGTGGAAAATAGGCTATCGGGATCGGAATGAAATTCTGGAAGTTGGAGTAGGTCCGTAGTGTCATTTGGGATATGTGTGCAAATTTTCAGGTCAATAAGATGTATTTTGGATGGTTTCGACATCTTTGGCGAAATTTGGGAGTTTCTAAGTTCATAGGCTTGAATCCGAGGTGAATTTAGCGTTTTGATGTTGTTTTGGGTGTTTTGAGGGTGCGACTAAGTTCAGGTGACCATTTATGACTTGTTGTTATTTTTGGTTGGGGTCCCCAGGGGCTCGGAGTGATTTTGGATGTCCATCGGGGAGTTTTGAAGAGTGAAAAGGGTGTTGGTGTGAAATTTTATGATGTTTCCGAACATGCGGATAGGGGACCGCAGGTGTGAGCCCGCAGAAGCGGACAAAGATACGTAGATGCGGGAGTGTGCTGGATCAGTGAAGGTTGCAGGTGCGAGACTTGGACCACACCTGCGGAATCGCAGGTGCGGAGGATCTGTCGCAGTTGCGAGAATAGGACCGCAGGTGCGGTCATCACTGGGCAGAACCTATAAAAAGAACCCTTTAGCAAATTTTGGTCATTCTTTCACCATTCTTATTCGGTTTTGAAGCTTTCGAAAGGTTTTTGAAGAGGTAAATCGATAGTTCTTCATTGAGGTAAGGATTTTGGACTTAAAACTCATTTATATGTGATTAAAGGTCTGATTAGTGGTGGAAATTTGGGGGAAAACAATGCTAAAATAGGTAATTAGGGCTTGTGGTTTAGAGACCTTAAAATGGGAATTTGAGAGGTCATTTGGACTCTGATTTCAGTGTTCTGATTTCACCGAGTTCCGAGACATGGGCCCGGGGGTCAGTTTTGACCAATTTCGGGTTTTTTGAATATTTTTGATAAATTTTGATTAGGGTTCGTTCCTTGGCATATTATAATGATATACATATGATTTTTGGTAGATTTGGAGCACTCGGAGGCTGAATTTAGAGGCAAAGGCACTGCGGAATAGTATTTTAGCAGGTTTTGAGGTAAGTAACTTTTCTAAACTTGGTTCTGAGGGTTCGAAACCCCAAGCTAAATGATTTATGACTATAATCGAGGTGACACGCATGCCAAGTGACGGGCGTGCGCGCGTGCACCGAGTATTTGTGGCCTGGCTTATCCCATGGCACCGCTTAGTGATTATTCCCTGATATATATGTGCTTCTGTTAATGTGGAAAATGTGAACCTGTTAGGAATCATGTTAAGTATAAATGCTAGGCTTCACGCCGAAAATGCTGAGACCCGAGTGGTCGTATATTACTGTCTCATTTTGTGATTATTTGATTTCATATACTCAGTCCTGTTATAGCATATCACTTCATATCTCATTCTCAGTATTGTTAATTATATGCATACTTATCATTGTTTCGGCTGATGATGCATCTGTGATCCATGTGAGTGAGACTAAAGAGTAATGACTGAGTGAGGACGAGAGCCTGTTATTGAGATAGTTATGAGATTGGATTGCACACCGCAGCAATACTTAAATCATGCCTTCGTTGGCTTGATATAGCGCTTCGGCCACTAGGGCCCCTCTGGAGTCTTTACACCCCAGTGAGCGCATTGATGTTAAGGGATTGATTTTCCTTGGGCATGGATCGTGTCTGAAGTGGATGTTATGTGAGGGATGGATCATCCCTGGACATGGATTTTGTCCGAGTGTTGTATTTCGGAGATGGACTTTCTCCGTGGGGCTAGATTGGCCTTTTTCCTCAGTACGGAGTGACTACGGTCACCAATAATTATATACATTCTGGGATGGACTTTTCCCTGGGCCTGTGTGCCATATACGGTACTGAGTGGACTGCTGTGTGAGGGTTGTGAGCACTATGTGCATATCCACACTGGCTTCATACATATGTTTTTATGATGGCATGTAGAGTATACTGGCATACTTAGCATATTTACTCATTCTGATAAACTATTGGCATGTCTAATTTTTGTATACTGTTTATTGTAAATTCTGAGGTTTTGTCCGTCACTACCTCTTAGCCCATAGTTTGGGTTTGTTACTTCTGAGTTGGTGTACTCATGTTAACCCCTTCACCTTGTGTGCACATCCAGGTACACGGGACCCGGTAGTGGATATTGAGCAGCTGTCAGAGTTTTCATTGGAGTTGTCGAGGTAGCAGCTGGAGATCGCGACCTCGTCTTCTCTTCTGTATTCCACCTGTTGCACTTATTTTGAGACTATGTTATCCATTTCTCCTTTTCCTTACTTTATGTTATAGTAGCTCATGACTGAGTGACACCGGATCCTGGGTTGGATATTGTAAATTTTGTTCAGATATTGTTTCAAAACTTCAGATTATTAGTATTATCAGTAATTTCGTCTTAAAATTATATTTTTATTGGAAATTGAATTTAGCTTAGATAAATTGGGTGGCTTGCCTGGTTCTATGACATGCGCCATCACGACTTCGAAATCGGGTCGTGACAAGTTGGTATCAGAGCTCTAGGTTAAATAGGTCTCACCAGTCATGAGCAGGTTTAGTAGAGTCTTGTGGATCGGTACGGAGACGTCTGTACTTATCTTCGAGAGGCTGCAGAACCTTTAGGAAAAATCTCACATTCTTGAACTCTTGTCATGTGAATCCATTGATTCAACCTGAAGCGTAATTCTTTGAACTCCTTTCATGTATTCGAATGCGCACGTGAGCGCTCGATATCAGTTGTGCATCGATGGCTTGTGACTTCCATGAATGGGATGTTATTTTAGCATGTTTGGGGCCAGTCTGGAGAACTTGAGGCCGGATTTTTGTCTGTGGCTTGAGTGCCGAGATTTCATTTGTGTGAGCATATGTAATTGGGGACTTATATTTCTGTTGATGTCCTTATTAACGAGACTTGGTGACTAGATGACTATGTGGTGAGTGTGATTTGATGGTGAGGTGTGTTTATATTGCTTGATTGTGAAAAAAAGGGATTTGTTGGATATGTAGCGAGAACCGTTGAGTGTTTGACTTCTGTCTGGAGTTGGCATATGGCCTCGAGTCGTGAGTGTATGGGAAGACCTCTTATGTTGTTTTGTAGAAAGTTCTCTTTTACCAGTAATTGATATATGTTGCAATTTGAGTTTAGATCACTTGTGGGAGTTGGCACGGCTATTGCAATGGTGAATGGGAGGTTGGAGATGATTTGGGATGTTTAATGGTTTGAGTTATGTATGACCTTATGAAGGATTTAGTTGAATCCCACTGTGATATTGTGGCAGTGAACGCGTATGGGAATTGTGGGTTATTGTTGTTTTGATCTATGGCTTTGAGCCAAGTGGGGGAGTCTGCTAATGATTAGTTGGTTGCCCGATTATGTGTTGTATTGGTTTCAGTTTGGGATATTTGGGAGAGTATTCAGCGGCTTATGAGCTTTAGACTATATGGTCTTATGCTTGGGTCTCGTGTGGTGAATCTAGGTTGAGAATTAGAGTATTATGACAAGGAGAATTATCAATTCGAGGGTAAGTCAGAAGGAACTTGGATAAATAGGACAGCTTTGTAGTGGGTCGGATCGGCATGGTAAGGGATATGATTAGTTCTTTGGGTGCTTATGAGGCAATGAGTTTCTACATGTGTTCCTAACAATTCTCTTGGGTGTTGGTGAGATGCGTAGCGTGGTTGAGTTAGGAGGATTCAGTTCTGACGGTTTGGTGTTGTGCAAACGGGATTTGAATGGTTCCTGATGGTTTCTACCACGGTTAGAGATGTGTATTTTCTACTAGCGTGAGGAGCATGAGAGGTATAGTGATTTTTCTTCTAGATGGGATCAAATGTAAGTTCTTGGCTAGTTGGGTATGTCGTTGCTTGTGGCGCGGAAGGGGTTATGAAGTTTCCATATTTATCATAGGATGGCATGGTGTATGCAGTACATTGTGTAGAGACGAGCACATGTGTGAATTCACGGTTCAGTTCTGGAAGGAAAGTCAAAATTCTTAGGCGGCATTGGCAGTTTCAGATGACTAAGTAAATGATATCTACTGGTGGCTTGAAGTATTTCATGTGGACTAGCGTTTCGATGGGATCACTCAGTGTAGCGGAGTTATGTAGGGGTATGACCTTTGGTATTGGATTCGTGTATTTTGATTTTACGATGTGTGCCAAGCTTTTAGCATGATGTGTTGAGGGTAACTGTTAATGGCAGGATAGTCCTCTCGTGTGAGTATTTTATATAATTTGATTACGTTGGGATGTTGTTGTTGAGTGCACGAGTTGCACAGGTTATGGCTTCGAATTGTATTGATGTGTCATGTCAGAAGAGGTCATTGGACCTAGAATGAATATTGTCAGAATTGTCTACAACATAGTTGGAAGGATAAATATCGGGAGTCGACTTAGAAATTTGCTATAATTCCTGTTTGGGAAGGGGGAGATTCATGTCTGACGGATCGGACAAATGGTTGTTAGTTTCTACGTGTTTCTGTCATCATCGGCAGTATATGAAAGTGTTAGAGCAAGGCATTTCTTGATAAGAGGTTATGTACCGGTATTGGGTTGCTCTTAGCAGCTATTGTGATTAGGAGTTATCTCTGTGGGTGTTTGAGTCACGCGGTGTATTATGTGATTTCATCTGGGGTGCGTATATGGCTTGATCCAGCATGTGCAGACTTTTTCAGTTTGTAGTTGTGGAATTTTGATCTCGTAAATTATTTCAGAAGTTGAAAGATTGGTTCTAAGGTTTATAGGTCAGGTCGGACTTCGAAATTTCGATTGTGTTGTGCTATTGGACCTATATGGGATAGGGTGACGTGGGATCACCCCCGAGTATGTGCACGGTAGGATACACGGCATTTTAGTGGTGTTTGGAACAACTCTAGGCACGTTCGAGGACGAACGTATGTTTAAGTGGGGGAGAATGTAACGACCCGGTCGGTCGTTCCGTGAGATTAGCCCCGTTTTCTCTGTTTCAGCTTTTTCATGTGTTAATTAACTTAATTATGATGTGTTGGGCCGGTTGGTTCGGGTTCAGAGTGGTCGTGGTGAGAATTAAGGAACTTAGCCTCTCAATTAGCTTAATAGTTGGAAAAGTCAATCGGGATTTGACTTATACGTAAACGACCTCGGAATGTGGATTTTATGGCTCGGATAGCTTTGTTAGGTGATTTGGGACTTAGGAGTGTGTTTGGAATGTAGTTTTAATGTCCGGTGTAGAATTAGGCTTGAATTGGTGAAAGTTAGTTTTTGGCGATTTCCGGTCGGCAGTGGAAAATAGGCTATCGGGGTCGGAATGGAATTCCGGAAGTTGTAGCATGTCTGTAGTGTCATTTGGGATATGTGTGCAAATTTTCAGCTCAATCGGATGTGTATTGGATGGTTTCGACATCTTTGGCAAAATTTGGGAGTTTCTAAGTTCATAGGCTTGAATCCGAGGTGAATTTAGTGTTTTGATGTTGTTTTGGGTATTTCGAGGGTGCGACTAAGTCCAGGTGACCATTTATGACTTGTTGGTATTTTTGGCTAGGGTCCTGAGCGGCTCGGGGTGATTTCGGATGGCCATCGGGGAGTTTTGAAGAGTGAAAAGGGTGCTGGTGTGAAGTCTTCTGATGTTTCTGCACCTGTGGATAGGGTACCGCAGCATCCGCAGGTGCGAGCCAGCAGAAGCGGACAAGGCTCCGCAGATGCGGAAGTTGGCTGGATCAGTGAAGATCGCAGGTGCGAAACTTGGACCGCACCTGCGGAGTCGCAGGTGCGGAGGATCTGTTGCAGGTGCGGAAAAGGTCCCTTAAGTGGATTCTCGCAGGTGCGCACCTGAGGCTGCAGGTGCGAACCTGGGACCGCAGGTGCGAAAATAGGACCGCAGGTGCGGTCATCTCTAGGTAGAACCTATAAAAAGAACCCTTAGCGAATTTTGTTCATTCTTTCACCATTCTTATTCGAGTTTGAAGCTTTTGAAGGGTTTTTGAAGAGGGAAATCGATAGTTCTTCATTGAGATAAGGATTTTGGACTAAAAACTCTTTTATGTGATTAAAGGTCGGATTAGTGGTGGAAATTTGGGGGGAAACAGTGCTAAAATAGGTAATTAGGGCTTGTGGTTTAGAGACCTTAAAATGGGAATTTGAGGGGTCATTTGGACTCCGATTTCAGTGTTCTTGGTATGCATAGACTCGTAGGAGGATAAGAATTTTTGTGGTGTAAATTTCCCTAAGTTTCGAGACGTGGGCCCGGGGGTCGGGTTTGACCAATTTCGGGATTTTTGAGTATTTTTGATAAATTTCGATTAGGGTTCGTTCCTTGGCATATTATAATGATATACATCTGATTTTTGGTAGATTTGGAGCACTCGGAGGCCAAATTTAGAAGCAAAGGCACTGTGGAATAGTATTTTAGCCGGTTTTGAGGTAAGTAACGTTTCCAAACTTGGTTCTGAGGGTTCGAAACGCCGAGCTAAATGATTTATGACTATAATTGAGGTGACACGCATGCCAAGTGATGGGCGTGCGGGCGTGCACTGAGTATTTGTGGCATGGATTATCCATGGCACCGCTTAGTGATTATTCCCTGATGATATTTGTGCTTCTATTAATGTGGTAATTGTGAACCTGTTAGGAATCATGTTAAGTATAAATGCTAGGCTTCACACCGAAAATGCTGAGACCCAAGTGGTCGTATATTACTGTCTCATTTTGTGATTATTTGATTTCTTATACTCAGTCCTGTTATAGCATATCACTTCATATCCCAGTCTCAGTATTGTTAATTATATGTATACTTATCATTGTTTCGGGCTAATGGATGCATCTGTGATCCATGTGAGTGAGATTGAAGAGTAATGACTGAGTGAGACCGAGAGCCTGTTATTGAGACAGTTATGAGATCGGACTGCACACCATAGTGAAACTTAAATCATGCCTTTGTTGGCTTGATATAGCGCTTGGGCCACTAGGGCCCCTCCGGAGTCTTTACACCCCTAGTGAGCGCATTGATGTTGAGGGATGGATTTCCTTGGGCATGGATCGTGTCCGAAGTGGATGTTATGTGAGGGATGGATCTTCCCTGGACATGGATTTTGTCCGAGTGTTGTATTCTGGAGATGGACTTTCTCTGTGGGGCTGAATTGGCCTTTTTCCTCAATACAGAGTGACTACAATCACCAATGATTATGTACATTCCGGGATGGACTTTTCCCTGGGCCTGAGAGCCATATACGGTACTGAGTGGACTGTTGTGTTAGGGTTGTGAGCACTATGTGCTTATCCACACTGGTTTCATACATATATTTTTATTATGGCATGTAGAGTATATGGCATACTTGGCATATTTACTCATTCTGATAAACTGTTAGCATGTCTAATTTCTGTATACTGTTTATTGTAAATTCTGAGGTTTTGTCCGTCACTACCTCTCAGCCCATAGTTTGGGTTCATTACTTCTGAGTTGGTGTACTCACATTACCCCCTGCACCTTGTGTGCAGATCCAGGTACACCGGGACCCGGTAGTGGATATTGAGCAGCTGTCACAGTTTTCATTGGAGTTGTCGAGGTAGCAGCTGGTGTTCGCGACCTCGTCTTCTCTTCTTTATTCCACCAGTTGCACTTATTTTGAGACTATATTGTCCATTTCTCCTTTTTCTTACTTTATGTTATAGTAGCTCATGACTGAGTGATACCGGATCCGGGGTTGGAGATTGTAAATTTTGTTCAGATGTTGTTTCAAAACTTCTAATTATTAGTATTATCAGTAATTTCATTTTGAAATTGTATTTTTACTGGAAATTGAATTTAGCTTAGATAAATTAGGCAGGTTGCCTTGTTCTGCGACAGGCGCTATCACGACTCCGAAATCGGGTCGTGACAACGAGGTGTTGGAATATTATCCTCCGAGGATAGAACGATTTAACTCACCAGCGTATTGGTACCAAAAACTCCGGTGAACGGTAAACCACTCAATAATCGTAAAACACACTGAAAAATATTGTGCAGAAGAAGAAGAAGTTAATCAGAAAATTTTAGTAAGTAAAAATTCTGGGATTCAAGGCATATTTATAGACCATTTGGCACTAATTCTGAAAAGGTTTGCAACCTTTCAGAACATCCATAGCTGTTGGAACAGGTGAAAATATTACGAGAAAAAATAGAAAACGAATTTAAAAATAATCCGGGAAAGAATTTCGTTAATTAATTAAATTAATTAATTAATTAATCGAAAGGAATTTTTTCCAAAAAGATTAATCAATCAATCGATCTTTGACCAAATCCAAATCCGAATCCGAATCTGAAGCCGAAGCTGAGCGACGATGACGATCTTTAAGAGCTAGAAGAAGAGCAATTGTATATATACCCATCAAAAGTCTTTTCTTCCTCCAATATGGGACAATATCCCTTTGCCAAGAAGGGAAACTCAAATATTTCATTTTCCCTCCATTTCCCATTCACCATCTTTAAGCTACACCAAGCTTAAAGCCCAACAATCCCCCACATGAATGGGGAATGGCTATAAAATAAAGGAATGCACGGACGCGTGTGTGGTTTACATGCAAGAATTAATTGCATCTGGATAAGTGGGTTTCCCTCTGAACTTTCTGTAGTGAACTTATATCAGATATACTCAGTCAATCGGTAGATTTGATATCTTTGAACCGTCAAGCTTTGTTGTATCCCTAGACAACATAAGTCACACAATCAATTCTTAACCATCTATGGTTCTCACGGTTGTGTTCTTTTCATCCATGAACATCGCCCGGTTTCATGAGTGCTTAGAGAATGGGCCTTTACTTTCATTCTCCTTGAAGCGGCTTACACTTCACACTCACATAGGTGATTCCTAAACGTATAATCCTATAGACACACTATCTGGTCATATCCTTCCAAACTTAGGAAATCATTAAAAAACTTTAAGCTTTATTGACTCATCAAAAAGCCTTAATGCTTTACCTCGAGTTTTGAACATTGTCTTCATCACGAAAATGGGTTGAGTTATTTGACAATGTTGAACCGTCATTCATAACTTTGTTTGATCTCTTTGAACCTAGCTCTTGGGATCTCCAGTCTTCTAGGTAGAGTTACCGCCATGATGACTTGTCCTAGGCCTTAACCCCATTCCCTTTGATGATCTTTCAACTGCCTCTCTAGATAGGCCTTTTGTAAGTGGATCCGACACGTTATCTTTTGACTTTACGTAATCAATTGTGATAACACCACTAGAGAGTAGTTGTCTAACGGTATTGTGTCTCCATCGTATATGACAAGATTTTCCGTTATACATAACGCTCCCAGCCCTGCCTATTGTCACTTGACTATCACAATGTATACAAATAGGTTCCAAAGGCTTGGGCCAAAATGGAATATCTTCCAAGAAATTCCGGAGCCATTCAGCTTCTTCACCGACCTTATCTAAAGCTATGAATTCAGATTCCATTGTAGAACGGGCGATGCACGTTTGTTTGGATGATTTCCAAGACACTGATCCACCCTAATTGTGAAAACATATCTACTTGCGGATTTAACTTCAGATGATCCTGTGATCCAATTTGCATCACTATATCCCTCGATCACGGAGGGATATTTGTTATAATGCAAAGAATAGTTTTGGGTATGTTTCAGATACCCCAAAACTCGTTTCATTGCCATCTAATGTATTTGATTGGGTTTACTTGTAAACCGACTCAATTTGCTAATAGCACATGTTATATCTGGTCGCGTACAATTCATGATATACATCAAACTTCCCAATACTCTTGCATGGTACATATGTTAGTCACTTTCACCTTCATTCTTTTGAAGTGCATAACTCACGTCAATTGGAGTCTTGGCAATTTTGAAATCTAAATACTTGAACTAGTCAAGCACCTTTTCAATGTAGTGAGGTTGTGATAATACTTGACCTTGTGGAGTCTTGTGAATTCTGATTCCTAAGATCACATCAGCAACTCTTAAGTATTTCATGTCGAATTTTCTAGCCAACATGCGCTTTGTAGCATTTATATCTGCCATAATTTTTCTCATTATCAACATCTTATAAACATATAAACAAACAATGACTTCATGACCCGGAGTGTTTTTAATATAAACACATTTGTCACACTCGTTGATTTTAAATCCACTTGCCAACATTGTTTGGTCAAATTTGGCATGCCATTGTTTGGATGCTTGTTTAAGTCCATAAAGCGACTTAACAAGTTTGCACACTTTCTTTTCTTTACCAGGAACCACAAAACCCTCAGGTTGTTCCATGTAAATCTCTTCCTCCAATTCTCCATTTAAGAAAGTTGTTTTAACATCCATTTGATGGATTTCAAGACCATACACGACCGCTAGTGCCACTAACACCCTAATAGATGTTATCCTCGTTACTGGAAAGTAAGTGTCAAAGTAATCAAGGCCTTCCTTTTGTTTATAACCTTTGACAACAAGTCTTGCCTTATAATTGTCAATAGTGCCATCAGCTTTTATTTTCGGTTTAAAGATCTATTTCGAACCTAAAGGCTTATTTCTCGGAGGAAGATCAACAAATTCCCATGTATGGTTATCCAAAATTGATTGAATCTCACTATTGACTGCCTCTTTCCAAAACGCTGAATCAGAAGACGACATAGCTGCTTTAAAAGTTTGAGGATCATTTTCAAGCAAGAATGTCACAAAATCTGGTCCAAAGGAAGTAGATGTTCTTTGA